>PVIU01002275.1:105035-178050 GCA_004026605.1 Ondatra zibethicus
AAAAAAAAAAAAAAAAAAAAAAAAAAAAAAAAAAAAAAAAAAAAAAAAAAAAAAAAAAAAAAAAAAAAAAAAAAAAAAAAAAAAAAAAAAAAAAAAAAGAAAGAAAGAAAGAAAGAAAGAAAGAAAGAAAGAAAGAAAACTGAATCATCATCATCAAATAAAATCTAGAGGCAACTCACAGAGTGACAGCAGGGCTTCAGGGAGAGAGCATTGCCAAGGCACATCCAAATGAGCATAGGATACCCCCAAACCGAATGCCTTGAAAACCTGAAGGCATATGCTTTTTTTTCTTTTTTTTTTGGGGGGGGGGTTTCTTTGTGGCTTTGGAGCCTGTCATGGAACTGGCTCTTGTAGACCAGGCTGGCCTTGAACTCACAGAGATCCACCTGCCTCTGCCTCCTGAGTGCTAGGATTAAAGGCGTGCGCCACCACCGCCCAGCAGGCATATGCTTTTCAATAAATGGAAGCAAGCAACAAGCTAATGAACAAAAGGTGAACACAGACAGGCTACAACAAAACATACATTCTAGGTTCTGTGATCCTCCATGTTCCAGAGACAGCCACATCTCCTTGTGACATGCTCACTCAGACATGATAGTGAAGATCGGACTGAATAGATTTGGCGGTATTGGCCACCCTGTCACCACAGCTGCCTCAACTCTGGCAACCTGCACATTGTTGCCATTAATGACTCCTTCATTGACCTCAGTGGGTAAAGTGATTGCCAAACAAGGACAGAAGTTCAGCTCTCCAAACCCTACGTCAGTGCCTGGTAGGTGCGGCCGGCAGCCTGCTTGTAATTCCAGCCTCAGAAGGGAATCCTTGATGTAAGCTTTGCTAGTTAGACTTCAACTGAGAGTCTATGTCTCAATGAAAAGGTGCAAAGCGAAGGCTGACATCAGTACACACCTACACATACACATGCCCTCACACTCAAAAACACACACAGTAGGATGTTCTACTCCCCTATTTTTTTTTTTTTAATGACACGGTCTCACTATGTAGCCTTAGCTGGCCTCAGATTTACAGAGAGCTACCTGCTTCTGCTCCCCAGGACTCTGCATTTATAAGCTGTAAAAACATCGTGTTCATTTTCCATCACAAGGGCTCAGTACCGTGAGATTTAAGTTACTTGGTGACTGGTTCATCTAAACGCTTCTCATAGGCCCTGCTTATTCATATTTACTCTTCGTGCCTTTGTTCCTGATGGCTTTCCCTGGTTTCCTGCTGGAATGTCCACCCTCCTTACTCAGAATAAATACTCTTATAATAAAGGTTATTTAATGTTCCCTTGCCACGGGCACAAAACTCACAGTAGGTTTCTGTGATACAATAGAAGGAAAAGAATGTATGTCTTAGATTCCAACAACACAGAGAAAGGAAAGTAAATGAGTAGTGAAGTCCCTGGGATATTGATCCCAAAGGTAACTGCCTCCACAATTCCATCCAGGGAATCAAGTCAGCCGGCAAGTCACAGAGCAGGAATATTAATGGTCTTTTGTTTTGTGTGTGTGTGAGCAATATACTTTCAAGGAACTAGGACGGTAAGGGGGCTTAAAGTCAAGCCATGTGACAACTCTCTGAGCATCAGAGAACTCTGGGCTAGGGAGGAGGGGCGAATGCCTAATATGGACAAGGGAAAGGGGGGAGGAAAGCAATCTGAAAATACTTATTGAAAAAAAAAATACTTATTGTAAACCTGGAGGTAGCCTGCATCATCAAGGCTCACAAACAGCCAAAAGGCTGCTATGGACAGTAATACCCCCCACGGTTCCAGGATGGAGAACCAGGATTGACTGAGAAACTCCACAGAGGGAGGGGCTTCAGTTCATGCTCAGTCAAGACCTTTACAGAGATCCAAGGATGGAGTGAGCTTTCCTAAGAATTGAGATTCTTAAGTCTATCAAGGGACTTAAGCAGAAGTTGAATAATTACATGACTGTAAAGGGATATGAGAGAGAAACTCGCAAGAAGTCAGACCCAGGCAGCTTCTGTAGTTCCTCTAGCTATGCGATTGGAGTCTCCACTAGACAGATGTAGGACACTTGCTGTCCTCTGCTTTTGGTTTAAAATCCTACAGTGAATATTTGGAAGTTCTGAAGTGACCACAGATCACAGAGGTGTCTCTCTGAAGGACCGCAGAACGTTCTGAGATCTCACACATACCCACAAGAACTGAAGACCAGCCTTCCTCTCCCGCTGAAGGTCATCCAACTGCAGCATTTACTTACAGAGATTGTTAAACTGCTGCCAAATACAGTTTAGCTAACTGATTTCTATAAACGTATATGACTCTAATTAAAATAATTAATTTGCATTATATATCTGGACTGTGGGTAAGCCCCGGCCTTCATCTAGGAATCTCCAAAGACCAGACAGATGGCTACATCAATGAAGCCATTAAAAGTGCTCCCTGACTCAGCAAGGTCCAAGCTGGACCATTTAAAGTCAAGAGAACGACCTGCTAATGGCTTTAATATTCGCCTGCGCTGCTGGGCTAATGGAAAAAAGCAAGATGCAGATAATCCCCAACCATTTAGGATCTCTGCTGCAATCCCAATGCCAAGAATCATCTAGCCTCTGATGGCTCTGTCCTTCGCTGCTGGCACCATCTCCTTGCACCAAAGTGCCCGTGCCTGCAGCTGAATCCCACCTCTCTATCGTCCTGGTCTCCTGCAGCAGTGCTGCTGTGACACAGCTGCTTCGGCCTCTGGATCCTGCCTTTAGATCTCCTCTGCCCCATGCTAAGCATCCTCAGTTTCTCTACAGTTCTTTGCAGTCCAGGGCTGCTTTAGACCAGACCTCCCTGGCTACATACCATTTTAGCACTGACCCCTTAAACGTCCACATTTTCAAGCAGAACCTATTCCTGGCTGTACGGACTGAGCTGATTATGAAAAGGCAAACCCTTTCAAAGTATCTTGCAAATGGACAGGGAGACTGAGTATGAAAAGTGTATTACAAGAGGACAGTCATCTTAAAAGCAATTAGGCTTTAAATTAAGGGTGTAGACATCCAAACGGGAGCTGAGGGGTGGTACTAAAAGCTGGCACAGGCTATGGAGAAATTAACAACAAGGGGCAAAGGAAAGGAGAGAGTGAAGGGCAAAGATTACTCATGCGATAGTCTTTAAAGCAGGATGGCAATTCAAGTGGACAAGAACTAGGCAGAGGGTGTTCAACTTACAACAAGGGGCTCGGGAGATGAAAACACAGCAAAGAAATGCAAAAACCATAATGAAATGTCTTGAGCTGAAAAGTATGTTTCAAATATAAAGGACACTAAAAGCAACTCTTGGGTGCACTTCAAGAAAGGCTCCTTGCACACTATGTTGCAAAGAGAGTTGCAAAAAGAGAGTTGCAAAGAGAGAGAAGAGAGAGAGATATTACCCTTAAAATTTATTTAAAAAAAACAAGAAAATTATCATCTCCGAAAGAGATTAAATAATATCTTAATTAATGAAAATAAATGTGTTTTCATTATTATTATTATTACTTGTGTGTGTGTGTGTGTGTGTGTGTGTGTGTGTGTGTGTGTGTACTCGTGCTCACATGCGTGCACGATGTTTGAGTGAGGGAGTGCGTGCATGCCAGGGTCCTCCTGCCGAGGTCAAGAGACAATGTGTGGGGGCTGGAGAGATGGCTCAGAGGTTAAGAGCACTGTCTGCTCTTCCAAAGGTCCTGAGTTCAATTCCCAGCAACCACATGGTGGCTCACAACCATCTATAATGAGATCTGGTGCCCTCTTCTGGCCTGCAGGCACACACACAGACAAAATATTGTATACATAATAAATAAATAAATATTTTTTAAAAAAAAGAGAGAGACAATGTGTGGAGACGAATACCACACTAAGTTAGCTGCAGTAGGTGGCTTCCTGTTAGCAGTGCATCACTCTAGACACCTAGTGAGACCCCGAATTCCAGCAACTGCTTGTTCCTGAGTACCAGTGTCAGCTTCAGAAATGGCATCTTCTAAGACCTCACTATCAACCCCTGGCATGTGAATGAATTCTGGTAAGAGTTCCCTAGATTATGGAAGACACATTCCACGAGAGGTCTTCAGGGAGAAATAAGGAAGGGAGGAGATGAAGGGCCTGAGAGGTTTATTCTGGTCTTCTCAGGATGTATGTATTCAGCATTCTGCTTGTAGCATAAAAGACCCACTTCAGTAAGAACACATTCACTGACGGGGGTGGGGGACAGGGACACAAAACACGAACACACTGGGTCCTGAGAGAGGGTTCAGCAGCTAAGAGCACTTTCTGCTCTTGCAGAGGACCTGGCTAGGTTCTCAGAGCCCAAAGCAGGTAGCTCACAACCACCTATAACTTCAGTTCCTGGATATCTGATCCTCTGGCCTCCATGGTACTTTCACGTACATGGTCTACGCATACGCACACACATAGAAATAAAATAACATGTTTAAAAACTACTCCAAGTAGGTCACCCAGAACGAGAGGAGAAAGTAAGAGAAGAGCTCCTAAATCAGGAGAGGTCAGCTCTCGAACAGCACTCTGCCCAGTGGCAAAGGGGCCTGGCAAGGCAGTCAACGTCTTGGCTCATTTCCTCTCTGTGTGCACTAACTTCTTTAGTTTTCTGCTCCATGAGGACCAATTAGCTTCAGCCTGATCTACTGAAACTGAAGGAGTTCAACGTCCCTGTTCCCCCATGTAAAGAACTAGAAATAACAACAAAATGATAACTGTAAGGAAATCAAATCCTGTCCTCAGAATTAACAGAAAATATTCTTCAACAGAGAAAGGGAGAGCATATAACCAGGCTATCTTAATGATGCAAGGATAACCATAAGTTTAAAGTCATATCAAGATTATTATAAAGGAAGGATATAGAAATCAATTTTTATTCATAAATCACTCAATTCTGAGATAGGAACCAAGAAAGAAAATGTTAATTTCTCAAGTTGAGAAATAGATATATAAGGTTCACTTTATTACTCTTTCTGCTTTTGTGTACATTTAAATTATTATTCTTTTTTAATTAATACAGATTTTAATCTTTACATTTTATTACACATGGCTCCCCAAAGCCATTTTCATGCACATTTATCATGTACTTTGCACCCATTCCTCTCCTTTATAAAATTATTCTTAATAAATGTTTTAAAATTTAAAAATTGCTAACAAACTCCAATAGCAGTACATTATAGGGATTATATATCACAATTAAGTATTATCCTAAGAAATAAAGCTTCAACTTAAGGAAAACTATTAATATATTTTATCTTATAAATAGAAATGAGAATAATATAAATGCATATAATACTATACATTGTAAGCTATAGGTCATTTGTTACATTAACTCAATTTCCTTGTGTTAAACAACATAGAAACACCATGTGATTCTATGCCATTTTGAAAACAAGAGTAGAAATATTTTGCTTAAAGGAGAAAATAAAACAATATTCACTGGAATGGAGTTGCTAGGGAGTAAATGAACATGAACGAGAAATGAGAAGGTGGCTGCACGATGGCTCAGAGGTTGGTAGCACTTCCTGTTCCTCCAGAGAACCCAGTTGGTTCCCAGCATCCACATGCAGTCCACAACCATCTCTAAGTTCAGCCGCCTCCACGTGCACCAAGCACACATGATGCACAGACATGCAGGTAGTCAAAACACCCACACACATAAAAAAATGTTGAAGCCTTTTTAAAAAAGAAGAAACAGGAGAACCAAAGCCCAGGAAGAATTGATTGAGAGGTGTCAGGTGAGGCCTGAGAAGGCTCATTTTAATGTGGTTCTTAGATATAACTTGGGGTCTCCTGAAGAGAGCGCTGAGCTCAGACATTGGCAGCTGGCTTGCTCTCTGTGCCAAAATCACAAGGCCTCCAGCTTATCTCTTCTAAACCTCACCAGCAATTTTCCCACAGACCTAAAATGCTACCATCCTTTTACTCCTCTAGGGCTCCTCCTTATCCCTAAATTCTAAGCTTTTTGCATGTATAACTCTATCATCTACCAAAAGATTGCTCTCATGACCAATTGGGGGGGGGGAAGAGGTGTGTTAGTCTCTCTTAAGAATACAGCTTAAGAGAGAGAGGGTTGGTTTGAGCTCAGTTTCCAGTCCACGATTGGCTGCAAGAGAGGAAGGGTTTGTTTGGGTTCAGAGTCTCCAGTCCGTGACTGGCTGGCTCCATTGCTATGGGCCTGGGATAAGACTGAACATCACAGTTAGTAGACATGGCAGCTGTTCACCTCATTGAGAACACAGGACGTCTTTCCAAAGCACTCCTCTAGTGACTATTTAGCCCAAAGAGGTTCCACCTTCCAATAACGCCAATATATGATTCAATCAATGGATTAACTCATTAATTAGGTTGGAGCCTAGGGACCCAATCACTCGACAAAATTCTACCTCTGGCAATGAAGGCTTCAACACATAAGCTTTTTAGGGGGGACACAGTGCTCAAAGCCTAATGAGGAGAAACTAACATTTTTACCTACAGATTTGCGTGCTAATTTGAAGACAAACTGAGGCTTGGCCAGGATAAAGAGCTACAAACGGCTGGGGGATGCTAAGGCCTTCTACTTCTGTCACTAATCCTCTATCCCCTGCTTCTTTCTCCCTCTGTGGCCCTTCACCGTGCCTCTCTTCATGACCTCCCATATTCCCAAATATTATTTATAAATGTTCTTTTACATTTAAAAGGGGATATGATATAGGTATGAATAATTTACATTGGTATAAATTTTGCTTTGTTGAAATAAATTTAAGGTCAATTTTGTTATATGTATATATATTTCTGATCTTGATTAAGGTATTGTGATTGTGTGGTTCATTGAAAAATGTATTGTATAATTAAAAAATATAGGTTGTTAATGGATAATCATTGATATAGTCAAGTTTGTAGTCATGTTAGTTAGATGTGCATAGATATATTTCAGATAGGCATTCTTCATATCTTTCAAAGACTACAGAATATGGCATTTAATGTTTTAATAACTTAGGGCTTTTCATGACAATGAGACAAGTTTGCTCCTGGCAGCACCAAGAGAAAGATGGGCATCAAAGAGGCTCCTTAGCCATTTGGGCAAGAAACTGCTCTTGCCTGGACTGTTGCATAAACTGGACACGAAAAACCCACAGAGAGAGGACCACTAAACTTGCCTAAAGGTGAGATGATCCTTCGGGATTCCTGATTCATAAAAGAGTCTATGAGACATTCTGCAGGACACAAAAAAAGCGACTGAACTGTCTTTAAATTTTCCTGCTTCATGGAAATGTCTACTGGATACATGGGCCTGTAGGCTAAAGATGGATGCCCCAGCAGTACGGAGGAACTTTGGGTGAC
Source organism: Ondatra zibethicus (assembly GCA_004026605.1). Lineage (NCBI taxonomy): Eukaryota > Metazoa > Chordata > Mammalia > Rodentia > Cricetidae > Ondatra > Ondatra zibethicus. Next base: position 112,347 of record PVIU01002275.1, read on the forward strand.
TGTAAAGGCAGCAAGATGTCTCTGTCATTTCTAGAGTTTTGGAAGTTGTTTACTTCTTGCTTACTTAGGTAATATTATATCCTCTGGGGTCTTTGATGGAGTTAAAAAAATAGATAGTTATAGTTTTCCATTATTATGATAAAAGATAAAATAGATATAAATATGGTAACTATAATTCTTACTTAATAACTTTTGTTATATGTAATTTTACTATGTAAAAGTTAAAGCCTTCCTTTTCATTTAAACAAAAAAAGGGGAAATGGTGTAGGAGGTCCTTCCGTATTTCTGTTGCTTTCATTGGTTAAATAAAGAGACTGCCTTGGCCTTTTGATAAGGCAGCCCTTAGGTGGGCAGAGTAGACAGAACAGAATGCTGGGGAGAAAGGAAGTGTGGCAGACGCCATGTTTCTCTGGCCTGAGATGGACGTAGGTTAGAATCTTCCCGGTAAGCCATGACCCCGTGGTGACACACAGATTACTAGATATGGGGTAATTTAAGATGTGAGAGTTAGCCAAGAAGAGGCTAGAGCTTATGGGCCAGGCAGTGTTTAAATGAATACAGTTTCTGTCTAATTATTTCAGGCATAAACTAACCGGGCGCTGGGAACGCAGCCCTCTCTCCTTACTACATCAGAGAGCAACTTTCAAGGGTCAGGTCTCCCTGCCATCTCCAGGGATCAAATCTGGGTGGCCAGGTGTGCACCCCAGGGCCCGGTTTGTGTACACATCTCTGACACAATGTTGCCCTAGCTCATTACCGTGACAAAGGCTTGGGGAAGGATAATGAGCTGGTGTCTCACATTTGCCTGACTTTCTTACAAGGAGTTCAGGATACAAATCGCTTATCAGGAAAATGTCATTCTGAGAAAAAAAGGGACATTTCTCCTAGACCACGTGACATTGCTCTAGTACAGCGGCCACCAGGACCCCATGAAGGCATTTCATATCGCCTCCCTTGAAGGATTCCAGTCAACTCGGATCTGATACAGAATCTATTCACAAGTTGTTTCACCTGGGCCATAAAAACGGTCTGGGAAAAGCTGCACGGAATTACTTCATTTCTTCCATGCCCATGGCTCCTCCATCTTCCTTTCCTTAGCTTGTCTTTTCAAGAGCTATCTCACTCAACACATTTTGTTTTACAGAAAAGGGCTTCGGGTGCCTAACAGGAGTTTTACCACAAACCAAAGAAAAGCCAATGGCTCCCAGCTGCTGAGCTAGGTTTCCTTATCCCCCGTAGCATGGGTGCTAGACAGAGCCTTCCCTTGCATCCTTTCCAGGGCTCACTTTCCATCTGATGCTCACGATAAGCTGCGTGATTAACTTCCCACCTTACACTTGGAGTGTACTGGGCCCTGGTCGTCAGCATCCTTGGGCATCTCACACTGAACCAGGTGCAAACGAGACGCAGGAGATGGCTCTTGAGAAAGCACCCAGAGTCACCACAATCCATGGTGGCATTCCCAAATGACAGATGATCTCAGACTGCCTTTCCGTGTCAGCAAACTGCCAGTGCACCATCCTGACAGCACACAATGCACATGGAGAGGACACTACAGTGGGAGGCCTCTCCAGTTAACGGCACCCTAAACACTGTCACCAAACCACAGCTCTGGTCAGGCCTGACTTTTCCCCTAGTCACATAAAAATACACACGCAATAATTTTTAACAGAAACTATGATTCATTCATATCATCACCCCAAATCATCCTCAGTGCTGCACAGTGTAAACACAAGTGTTCTTGGAAATGATGGTCCAGGTTATCCTGGGATCACACGTCCTCAGATTCCACATCTGCCTGACACGATTGGGCATCTCGGAGAGAGCTGAGCTTCTTATCTAACGCACTACAGATGGCCTCTGATTGGCCCTCTGGGAGCTTCAGGAAGGCAGCCACCAGGAACATTTTTTTTGAACAGTGATTTGGGGGCATGGGGCCCAGGCCACACCAAGGGGATGATGGGAATTGGCCCACACAATTCATCCTCCTTATCAGATGGACAGTGAGCCCTGGAAAGGGTGTGGGAAAGAGCTGATTTGAATACCAGTGTGGCCTGTACCTCACCTCAGCTGTCCTAGGGTCCCTGAGGCAACCCTCAGAGATAAAGGCAAATGTCACTGTTGAATTACATGCAGCTGCCAAGCCCCTTGTCTTTACTGGGTGAGGGACAGGGCACTCTCCATAGGGAGACACGAGATCTGTAATCAGGGCCCCAGGTGCAGTTACCAGATAGACACAGGACCCAAGTCACACCCTTAATTCTCAAATCTCAGTTTTCCTATCTGTAAAGTGAAGGGTTTGTGTGAATAAACTCTGAAAACATGACTATATTACAGGAGTGGGTATCTTCATCCCCTAGTGCTGCAGCCAGAGGCACACCCAGCTATGCAAGCTTTCTATGTGAGGGCTGTGGATTTGAACCCGGGTCTTCGTGCTTGCACCACAAACATTCTTAACGTACCGAGCCGTCGCCCAGCCCTGCTTACAGTTTTCATATGAAAATCCAGAATCCAGAATCTTCTTTGCACTAGGGCTTGGGACACGCTGGGAACAAAACCCTAACCCCTCATACATTCTGATGGGGGCTCCAATTACACGAAGCACAGTGAAGGAATCTAGAAATGCTAGAAAATAGAATGCTAGGGGAAGAGAGGTGGAATCAGGCTCAGTGCCTTCACACCGCGTGTCATGACTCTGAGATCTCACTGCGGCTCCTCCTGGGTACATCTCCAGAGAGCCCTGGGGTTCTGCCCGTTTTTCTAATTCTCTGAGTCAGTCTATACTTGGGTACTTAGCCGCGACACGCCTCAACAAACACCACCGCTTCGCTTTCCTCCTCCCCGGGCCGGCTCTAATTTCTACGTCTTCCTTTGACACTGAGCAGCAGGAGGATGCAGGACAAAGACCATGCCATCACAATCCTGGAGGAGCCAGAGAAACGTGTCACCTAGTTCCAAGCGGGACAGAAGGACCACATGCTGGAGACCTCTAGTTCCCAAGCAGTTCCATGGGCACAGATGCTCTCACCTGGTGTGTCATATCATGACAATTCCCCTTCCGTTTGGGCTCAGAGCTTCCCCAGTGACCCTCACGTCAAGAGCAGACGTTCTGCTTTGGACCCCAACTCTCACTAACCGTGTAGCCGGGAAATTACCGTAAACTACCCAGAGCCTGTCACCAGAGAAACAGGACATCTCTCCCACCCGACAGTAAATTAGATCATATACACAATGGGGGGCTTGTGCTGTTAAAGGAACCCTGGGCACTGCAATGCACAGGCAACACTGAGCGCCACTAGGGAAGACTGAATGGAGCTGAGGGAGGAATGGGTGCAAAGGTCATTTCAGGTGCTGAGGAGGCATGGACCCGATGAAGAGAGTGAGAAGAGCTAGCCAGGGAGGCCTGATAACTAGGAAAGCCTGGAGCAGCCCGAGGGGAAGGCTCAAAGGGATTATGTCAACTGTTTAGAGCGTTCTCAGTAAGTTAAACTTAGAATAACACTGACCAGCACGTCCCCTCCTTGGTATACACCCCGAAGAACTGAAAATAAATGGTCAAACGGAAACCTGTAAACTAATGTTCATGGAGCGATATTTATAATAGCTGAATGGCAGAATCAACCCAAAAATGCATCAACGAATAAATGGATAAAGATGTCATGACATATTCGTACAATGCAATATATTTCAGTCACTTTTTAGAACGAAGTACCACTACGTGTTATGACATGGATACGTCTTGAAAACACGAGGACTGAAAGAAGTCAGATGCAAAAGATAAAATTTTGTATGTTCTTTTTTATATTTAATGTTCAGAGTTAGCAAGTCTATATAGAGACAGAAAGTAGACTGGTGGTTGCCAAGGCCTGGCAGGAAGGAGGGACTGAAAATGCTGCTTAATGGGTACAGGATTTACTTGGGGGATGATAAAAACTTTAAACTAGAAAGCAGTAATGATTATGCAACACTGTGCAGATATCTAAATGCCACCAAACTGTATACATTAAAATGGCTAGGGCTGGAGATAACAGGTAAAGGTGCCTGTCACCAAACCTGAAGACCTGACTCCCAAAAACTGTTCTCTGTCCTCCATATGCATTTGTGTATGCACACATGCGTGCACAGGCATGCACACACAGAGACACAGAATGAGAAAGAAATGAGAGAAAGAATAAAAGGTAAATTTCTGCCATGCATTTTACTATTTCAAAAAGTATGTAACTGGCCAGGTCAAATGTATACAAAGAAGTCAACAAAAGCCATCCTATAAGGAACCATAGATCCGGCAGTCAGGGCCTCCCCTGGCAGGGCTCGCTACTACACAGGTGTACAGAGTGCCCAGGAGCAGGGATGGAGGTCCGCAGGGACCTTCCCAGCACAGCGGTCTTTAGAGCTTGTGGTGTCTGGTGTCCCCCAGGCACTGAGTAAGAGTCTCTTCCTTCTCCACAGACACGTGGGTTATTACAAATGTCTTCATTCTCATTAGTAGTAGAAGTATTGGTGACCATCTGGGGATAATTCAACCAAATTGTGCAGTGAGGACTAGAATCCAAATCTGTGTTTTTACTATGAAATGATTTAGCAGATGTTACTAGGCACCAGAAAATTTTCAAAACCCTCTGGGCATATTTGATACCATGAACACCAAAACCAAAATCTGCAACGGCATTGCTTGGGAAATTTCGACCGAGGGGCCCCGGAGCCATAGCTCCCCACTCCAGCGGACCCCACTGTGATTCCATGTCTGTGGAGGAAGTAAGATGGCTTTTCCAGTCCTGTCCAATCAAAACCAACCACAACTGCAGCATACAAGAGCAACAATGGCTTCCAGAACTGGCCCAAGGTATGCAGGTGACACCAAGGCTTTTATCTCCCCTGCGATCCCTTGTCTGAAGTCCGCATCCTTCCCACGGAGAAGGTACTGGCCATGGTCTTAATCTGCATAGTTCATGTCTATAACCTGGGGTTTAGTCTCTAGTTTGAAGAGTTTCATCCATCTCAAGTTTAAAAAGGGGACCTCAGTGTGACAGAATGACTCATTCCACCATACCAATCCCCTCTTTTACTGGGGGAGTCTGCTGGAGTGGTGAGCCATGGCTCCGGGATCCCTCAGTGGAAATTTCCCTGGGCATTGTAGCAGGGACCCAGGTTACCCAGTCATGGCCCCTGTGCTTGAAGAATGCCTTATGTTCTAGAGACTATAAAATACCCAGGCTGGGTGGTGGTGCACACCTTTAATCCCAGCACTCAAAGCAGAGGCAGGTGGATCTCTGTTGAGTTTGAGACCAGCCTGGTCTACAGTGTGAGTTCCAGGACAGGATCCAAAGTTACACAGAGAGACCCTGTCTCGAAAAACCAAACTAAACCAAACCAAAAGCAAAACTACACAGATGATTCTTAGCCAAAGATAAGTCAGAGTGTGGGATCCTCAGGAAAAAGCAAGCCTAACACATCCTGTAGAGGCTAAGGAGCAATTCCTCAGGACAGCATGGATCTGGTTCATCTCTGCATGAGGCCTGATTGCTGTCAGACAGCCAAGAGTGCCAGGTGCCATCTGCCAATCAGGACCCCGCACACGGTTCAGGCCACAGGGTTACTCTGGCTGTCTTAATTAAGCCCTAATTAAGTATTCTGCCCGGAACCCTTCTCCCTCTCATAGAACTGCTCAGTTCACAGCCAACGATTCAGGGAATCGGGTCAGCTGTTGGGCGATGGCAGCCGTTAGGAGTGGCGCCGATGGCTATGAATGGATGCTGATGGGATTCACAGAGCCCCCACACCACAGGGCCCGGAAGTGTAGAAAGCCAGCCCTTGTGAAGCTGTCTCTAGCCTCGGCAGCGCCCGGTTTTGCCCATGGGGAGAAGGAAAGGGGCCTGCTGAGGTACGCAGGAAGGAAAGGGTGACTGACAGCAGCAGAGAAACCAGGCCACCGCACACCCTCTTTCTTGAATTCTTAAATACTACCAACGAGAAACCACAGAGCCTTCCAGAAACTGCTGTCAAATCAAACACTTTGAATTAACACGGGTGTAAACCATAGATGATAGACATATATGACCACATTCTGTGAGGTCATTTTCTTCTGGAGGAACCAAACCCTACATCACACTGGACAAAGGCAAATGGAAAACACAGATTTGATCTAACTCATAGGGTTTCTGGTTTCAGCAGTAAATTTCAGGAATGTGTACTTTAATGGTTGTTATTGTTTGTGTCGCAAGGAAACCCTCTTCTAAGGATGGAGGGGTCTGGGAAGGGATGGAGCAAAGGTTCCCTGGAGAGTACGAATGTGCCAAGCGAAGACATGCTCATCTGAGAAGCAGCAGGTACACACCTCAGGTTACTCCAATTCTGCCCCCCACAGGAGCTTCAGAAAGCCCCTTCTTCCTCTACCCTCATCTCCGCCCTAAAGTCTAGACACATCTGGAAGCCCTGTACCGCCATTAAGAATCTGATGGGCAGAGAAGTCAGAAGTTGAATCTATTTCTATCATAAGCAGCCCCTAGCAAGCTCACACAGGGACAGAACCCCGGCACCTGTACCAACAGCAACCAAAGTCCCTCCCCACTCTACTTTCCAAGCCCAGAACCCAGGCTTGAGGGCATCCATCAGAGTTTGTGGATATAACTTGGTGGTTAGCGCCAGCTCACCATGCATGACGCCCTGGGTCTGAGCTCCTTTAGACTTGCCAAAACAAACAGAAAGCAGAACATTAGCAAAATTCAGCCGCTCTTCTGCTCCTGTGAATGTGCTTTCTTGAGATTCTGCTTCTTCCCACCTGCGCATGGTAGAGTGGCATGGCCGTGGAGGTGGACCACTGCAATATCTGGTCCCTGTCCTCGGAGTTTCTATCTGTCATCTATGCCACATATCATGGAATGAACTTCTAAGAGATATACTGTCCCTCTCCTGCATAAAACTCTGGCACCTGAAAACTTTGAGGGTGATTTATTAGTTTCTCACTGTGAGCTCTGCAGTCAGACCTGGGCTCTGTCTCAGTCCTGCTACTTCCTAGAGGGATGACTCTGGGCAGATTAACTCCCCGCTGATAAAGTGCTGATAACAGCAGCACCTGCCTCAGCGACTGTTGTGAGCTTGCAGGAAGGAATGCATACCCAGCTGACAGAGAAGCATCGCACAAACGGTAGCTGCTGAAATTGTTTCTAGGCCGGCAAGGCCCCTTGAGTCTTTGTTTTCTTCTCTTTAACACTCTCACATTCCAGAGAGTTCCAGCCCTGCTTAGGCCCCTCCTGCTCTGCTCCCAGAGTAGCACCTTTCAAAGCTGGGTATAGTCCTCCCTCTAGATTTCATCATCATCATTGTTGCTATTGTTCTGTTTGTCTGTTTGTTCTGGTAGAGCTGTGGCTTACACACACTAGGCAGGCACTCTACTACTGAGCTACATCCACAGTCCCTGAGTCTTTTTTTTTTTTCAAGACGGCTTGATTTGAGCCATGATTACACAAGTCACTGCTTTCAGCACAGCCATGGGGTTGAGCATCTGCCATCACAATCAACTTCAGGGCATTTCATGGCTCCCGCCTCAAGCCCCAGACTCATAATTAGGCACTACCATGACCCAATGTCCCCAACTCTAGGCAATTGCTAATCCACCCCAAATGACTTTATACCTCCAACTCTAAGCAAGGTGCTCCTGTAGTACCCAGCACCTCCCCTCCCTCAGAACTATTACATGCCTGACAATAGACCTTATATCAAAGTTCTCTGGGTCACATGACTCTTCAGGGCCAGATAGATGTTCAATAAATACTGGTTGAGTGCCAATGGTGCAAACTGACCATTGCCCAACAGTAACATCTCCACCGTATATATAACCCGTAATGGCACACATGACATTCTCTCCTCAGCCACTCCTATCATAGCCACCACCAACATATGTCGGAGACTTGCAAGGCGAGCATCATTCAGGCACTCTTGAGTAAGAGGGAAGATGAACAAGAGTTGGAAAAGGTGAAGAAACCCATGTTTTAGGTGTTCACTACTGGCAGATTTTATGGGGTCTGGCATCCCCAGATCATTACTGGGTGAAGCGAACACAAATATATAAAAAATATATTAAAAAGGAAAAAGAGAAGGAAGTAAGCAGTTTGTTATAGATGTGTCCTACAAAGTCATTCTGCTAAGCAGTTTCTATTTCCCTGCGCAATGCCCAATTATAAAATTAGAGCTGCCTCCCCCAGACAATAATCTGTGCCCTCTTGAAGTCCAGTGGCCATCAAAAGAAAAACAATTACCTTCCAATTAAACATTAAGACAATTTCCAATCCATCAACACACTGAGGCAAAAGTTACAGAGCAAGACAAACAAGAGGATCCGCTCAAACTCCCCTGCCCCACACTGCCTGCTATGCCCGCTGGAAACACAGTTCTGCTCAGGCCTAGTTTATGAGAAGCCGTTCAATGGCTCCCTACTGCCTCCAGGATGAAGAACGACTCCTACGTGGCTACAAGAGCCTCCTGTTTTGGGTACTGGCCTACTTAACCAGCCTCATTTTCTTCCTATCACCTTCAGATAACCTCCATCCAAAGCTACCCACGCATTCCTGCCATGCCTTTACCTGTTACCCTCTGCCTAGAACGTACGTACTGACTTAGCCCCAAATCTTCCATGTCAAAACTCTACTGTCCACCCAGGCATGGTGTCGTTCGCCTTTGATTCCAGCACTTGGGAGGCAGATGCAGGGGAATCTGTGATTTTGAGGCTAGCCTGGTTTACATAGTGAGTTCCTCCCCAATCTCCCTCCCTCACCTCTCTGCCCCTGTTTTATTTTTGGCTTTTGTGACAGTCCAAGTAGCCTAGGCTGACTCTGAGATCACTATGCAACCAATAATCTTGAACTCTTGCCCCTCCTGCTTCCAGATCCCAAGCACTTGAATTTCGGGAGTGTGACCCTGAAGGGAGCTCCACTTCAAGGACACACACAGCAGACTGTCAACCAGGGACTAGAAGAGGTCAAGGGAACTAGCTAAGGTAAGGCAGGGTCACCTAAGACTAGAAATCTTATTATAATTAGATCAAGGCGTAGAGAAAAGTTCACCAAAACCTTGAACGTTTCCCCATCCCCTTATGTGTAATTCAGAGGCTAATGTCTACAATGTCTAAAGAGGTATAGACAAGAGAGTGGGGGATCTGAACTTGAAAGCGGTTCAAGGGGTGGGCAAGACAGCTCAGTGGGTAAAGGAGCTTGCTGCCTGACAACCTGAGTTTGATTCCTGGAACCCACACCACGTTAGAAGAAAACCAGCTCCCCCAAAGTTGCCCTCTGACCCTTACAATTGTCCCATGGCACCCATGCCCCACTCCCACAACAAACACACAAACAAAGGAACCCTAGAGAGAACCTGAAAAATCTTTCTTGGTATTTACATCCTACAATCCCATAATTTTGAAATCCTGCGAGCAATTTAGTGCCAGAATATTTTAATAATTATGCTATCTACATACAAATGATTAACGATACAAGTGTTTGCCTCACATACATAAGATATTTACCAAATATATTTGAGAAGAAACTTTGATAATTACAATGACATTAAGACTAAAAAGGGGCCTTTATTCAGACAGATTTAATAGCATGCTTGAGAACAAACATGCTATTGAAATGGATATTTATTTAAATACACATATTTAAACACATGTACAGAATAGGTCTTACACTTGAAAGGCAAAGTGGTTCACTTTCTGAGAGCAGTCTAGGGAAAACAGGACTTGTTTCCAAGTGAGAAATGACCACTCACCAGTCTGAGCTGAAGGGGCTTCTCCAAGGCATGAATCCCTCAGCTCCTCTCCACAAAGACACCTCCCCTTCATCCCAGGACACTGCTCCCAGGCTGGTCTTAAAGAACAAAGGCCACCATTCCCAGGATTGCAACCAGAGGCATTTGAGTACCCAATGCCACTTCCAAAGCTCACCAATAAGGAGGAGTGGAGAGAACGGTGAGGCCATGTGGGCACAGTGGCACAGTGTGATGGTCTCCGGCCCTGGCGCCACTGTTCCCAGGACTGGGTCCTCCTAGCTGCTGCTGGGCTGCAGCAGAGCTCTCAGTACAAGCTTGGCTTCTCTCCTTTCAGTGCATCAAGCCTGGAAGTCCTCTGGATGCCATTGTCATCCCCAAGACCTCAGCCACTTGAGCCAGCCAGAGGAGGAAACCTTAGAGGCTCTTGACTGGCACACTGGCTTCCTCTGTGTCAAGGACGACACAGACGATAACACCCGTTCTGGGGACCCAACACCTGGTCCTCGGCTGGTTCTGCCCAGTCACCTTCGGCTGACGTTAATCACCTGAGCATTAGTTCACTAAGCCTCACGGGAGCGCAGAGGGGCAGGTCACCCCCAAGCACATTATCCTTCCTTAACAGATGGGGAAATGACGACACGGGAAGATTAAATGACCTGCCCAGCCTCATGCAGCCTGCCCCAGGTGGGGCATGGAACCATCGGAGACCTCGTGCCAGCTCTCAGAAACAGAGAAGGCTTCAGGTAAAGCTCTTTAGAATTCTAGGATCCTGTGCAACATGGATGCCTAGCACAAGAGGTGGGAAAAGAATAGAAAAATAAGAATGTAAGGTAACCGTAAAGTTGCTCTCATTGTCTCTGTTTACCTGTGCTGAAACGCCATGAGCGAAGACAGACAACACAATGAAGACTGAGGATGATGTGGGCATGTGTGTGGCGGGCAAGGGCTGCAGTGCATGGGATCGCAGGAGGAGTGTCAGGCCAAGGGGGAGTCTATCAGCGACCTCTGTCCTGTCCTTCACAACCCTTGGGACTTGCATAATCCACAGACTTCTGGCCAAAAACTGCTGTGGGACAATGGTCTTTTATCTTGTCACTTGTATTATTTTTAATAAAATGCTCATTGGCCAGTAGCCAGGCAGGAAGTAGAGGTGGGGCAACGGCAACCAGGCAGGAAGTAGAGGTCTGGAAACAAGAATTATGAGAAGAGGGAAGTTTCAGTCTGCAGTCATGACCCAGCCGCAGAGGAAGCAAGATGTGACTGCCTCACCAAAAAAGGTACCGAGCCACGTGGCTAACACAGACAAGAATTATGGGCTAATGTAAGTTATGAGTTAATAAGAAGCCTGAGCTAATAGGCCAACCAGTTTATAATTAATGTAGACCTCTGTGTGATTCTTTGGGACTTAACGACTGCAGGACCTGGTGGGACAAAAACCTCTGTCATAAAAATGTGGCCATTTCACTCTGTACTCAATAAACACTTACATATAAAATGTATGCAAGGTGCTAAGGATGTAGTCAACCTGCTTCTGCAGTAAAAACCAGCTGGAGAATGTCATCCAGGAGCACACACAAGACACTAACACACAAAGTGAAAGGCAGCAAGGCCCAGAGCTGGTAGGAAGCCCAGGAGTCTTTGAGGGACTCACAGTAGAGTTAGATGCCAGGGAGACCCTGTGCAGGAAGAGACCCATCTATGCAGCATAGGAGACAGATTTCCTGCAGAGCTGGGCAGAAGGGCACTGGCAAAGAGAAGGTACTTAGGGTAAGGCATTGGGCTATCCTCAAGACCCAAAGGTCGGGGTGGTAAGGAACAAAGGGTAGTGGGCATGGTGGTGCACGTCTTTAATCCCAGCACTCAGGAGGCAGAGGCAGGTGAATCTCTGTGAGTTCGAGGCCAGCCTGGTCTACAGAATTAGTTCTAGGACAGCCAGGGCTGCACAGAGAAACCCTGTCTCAACAAAACAAAAAAAAAGACAAAAAAAAAAAAAAACCAAGCAAGAGAAACAAAGGGTGTGTAAAGCAGAGTTGAAGCATGAGGGCAGGGGTGACAGAGACACCGAATCCACAAACACCTTAAATGTGGCATAAGGAGGCTAAAGTTTACACCCAGAGTCACCCCAGCAGTCTATGTCAGTGGGGGGAAGAGCGGGGAGGCCATTTTACTCATGAGGAATGCAGGCCGACTTTGAGGAAGGAAGGCATATCAAACCAAACAAAACCCTGCTTCATTTTATCAATTGTTACCTAGTCCTGACCACTCCCAAGTTTAACAATTTAAAAGATTTGTTTGAGAGGCTGAGGCTGGAGGACTTTGAGTTCCAGGACATCCAAGGCTACAGAGTAAGACTCTATCTCAGAGGAGAGAGGGAGCAGGGGGCTAGAGATGCAGTTCAGTCAGAAGAGCGCTTGCCTAGCATTCTTGATCCCAAGCACAGCATAAACTGGGTGGTAGGGTACGCCTAGAATCCCAACACTTTGGTGGTGGGGACAAATGGACCCCAAATTCAAAGTCATTGTCTTGGATACACAGTGAGTTCAAGGCCTACCCAGGTGACAGGACACCCTGTTTCAAAATAAACCGGGCCTCGGAGATAGCTCAGCAGGTAAAAGTGCTTGCCAGACATATATGCTGACCTGAGTTTGATCCCTAGTTCCCAAGACGGGAGGAGGGAAACAATTCCTGAAAGTTGCCCTTTGACCTCTACATGGGTGCACATGCCTACACACGACACGCACACACTAGTAAAACGGAGAAAAAAAATAGAAATATACATAAAAAGGTCTGGAAGGGTAATTAGCACCTTGTATATAAATAAAGTACTCCAATAAAATATTTGCTATGCTTTGCCCCCACAGAGGATCATAACCCTTGCCATCAACTTCTCACCCAAGAACACTTCTCCCAAGAATGAACGATGAGGTAATGTCTGTGAAATGCCCGGTGCTCTCTGGAGATGCGTGGCAAAAGGCATCACTATAATTAATATTTAACGAGGCACTCCCCGCCTCTGATCTCTTTTTCTGCAGACTAATGTTACCTCTACAGGATAAGGTGATGCCAGATTGACCCCCACATCAACCTGCCCAGCAAACAGTACCCAGCCTTGCTATGCATCCCCTGGGTCCCTTCCTTCTATGGTTGATGGGGCCCATTATCCCAACCATCCAGGACCGGTCTCCTTCATGAGAGTCTAAGGTTGCTAGACAATGAAGGTCAAAATACATCAAATAGATGGGCAAAATACATGTCAGAGGGTAGTCTTCCTTGGGGTCCCATTTCGAAGCATGAGAGGACCCATGAAGACTTCAAGGGGAACTATTTTAGCAAAACCCACATCCTAAGCCAGTTAATATTTTTAGGCCTAGCGTAGGGCTCAAGAAAGGAAGAAATAAGAATAGCTGTGCGGGTTCAATTACAAATGGAGTGGAGAAAATAATTTCAAAAGTTCAAGGGGAAAAAAAATCAATCTATTTCCTCCCCACCTCAGGCTTTCACTTCTATAAATACACACACAAATGGACCCGAGACCACGCTGCCTTCAAAAACGCTACCTGTCTGGAAATCTGCAAGACAGATGATGTGCTAGGCTGGCTTTCAATGCACCTGAGCTCAAACCATGCTCCCCAAAGTGTCTCTGTTCTTCTTAAATAACACCATTTTCCCTCTCGGATAAGAAGAGCAATACATGTGCCTGGAAGAAATTTTTTCATGTTTTTAGAAGTAAGAAAATATTCTCTAAAATCTCCAAGGTACTAATTATCTTTCCTTTTTGTCTGAAAACACATTTTTCAACATAACTTGAGAACTTATCTTTTAGATGAGTTACAACCTGGCTTCCCCTGTGCCTTCGCTATTCTTCAACAGTTTAAAATGTCCTATGGGTAGAAGCATCCTGTAGGAAGCAGTGACCTGGACTCCTGGTACTTTTCTGATGTCTTACAGACAATGCTGATATAGACATCTTTGCCTGATACTCCTCTGGTTTGTCTTAAGACTGGCCTACCGAGTAAAAGACTGTGCACTAGTGCAGAAAGCTTTTTGGTTGGGTTTTGTTTGGGGAGATAGTTTGTAGCCCAAGCTGGCTTTGAACCTGCTATGTAGTCAAGGATGGTATTAAATCCTGACCCTCACAGACACACGCACACGTCCTCTGAGTATCTGTATTATAGTGTACACCAAACCCAGCTGAGTTTTGAAAGCTGACAGAGGTAAAATGCCCGGCACAGAGGTTGTCTCAAACTCCCTCCATCTGAGAGAGCCACTTCCTCCAAATGCTCATTGTCCTTTAATTTGACAGATGTATAAAGGAAACATTGCAGGTGGGGATGTAGCCCAGTTAGTAGGATCCTTGTCCACCATGATCGCGGTCCCAGGTTTGATCCCAAGCACTGCATATAATAACCAGGCACGACAGTAATTACGACATCTGTAATCCCAAGGCTGGAGAAGTAAAGGCAGAAGGATTAGAGAGTCAAGGTCATCCTTAGCTACAGAGACAGTTTGAGGCCAGCCTGGGCTACGAGACATTCAAAAATAAGAAAATAGAGCCGGGTGGAGGTGGTGCACATCTTTCATCCCAGCACTCAGGAAGCAGAGGCAGGCGGATCATTGTGAGTTCGAAGCCAGCCTGGTCTACAGAGTGAGTTTCAGGATAGGCTCCATAGTTACACAGAGAAACCCTGTCTCAAAAAGTAAAAAAAAAAAAAAAAAAAGAAAGAAAGAAAAGAATAGAAAAGAAAAACTACAGGGAGTGTCAGTGCTTTTATTTGCAGGCTCTCTAATTATTGGAGATGTCCCCAAAACACTGAGTGTCTACCGCATTCCTCAGAGTATTTTTTCAATGTGCTTCCTATCCTCAGGAAGTTGGCAGTCTGCTCCTCTCCTGCCACCGAGGACACCTCAGTGGTCTCCCTGCTCTGGACCAGAACACCATTTTCACCTTCAGGCCTCTCACGGCAAACATTTCAGTTTCAGCAGGTGAGCCAGACATGTATGCTTCAGTCACTTTATTTAGCCTTTCTTTATCCCGCTGCTATCTCTCTCAGGAGGGAGACGGGGTGTTTGTGACACCTTGCTAAGAGAAAAGAATTGCCAAAGTGCTGTGAGAAGCCAGGGCAGGGTCAATAATGAGCTTGGGAAGGAAAACAGGGCTAAGCAAGTGGGGGAGGTGTCACAAGAGCAAAGTCCAGAAGCTTCCTAGAGCACCAGCCACGGAGGGGATATTTTCATCTCCAAGGCATGGGGAGATAGGCTGAAGGCAAAACCAAACATACTGAGCACCTCACCTGTGGTCCACTCTCTTCCCCAGCATCTGACTTTAGACTTGTGCTCCCCACCTGGCCCATCTCTGCTGCAGATTCATCTAAGAGTCCTTCCCACAGAATCCTCCTCAGTATCCATCCATCCGGACCTCAGTGCCTGGGGCAGGAATTCTGACTGGCATACCAATCTACACAGCAATCTCCAGGGAATACAGGGCCTATTCCAGGACTCTTGGGCACAAGTCTTGGGAGCCTGGCTAGAAAAGAAGACTGCTGGCTGGTGATATATTCTCCCATACCCCGAAGCTCTCAACTTCCGACTGAGCTTACATCAGAGGCAATCTATAACGTGTAGGGAATCTAACCAAATTAAGCTGAGCAGAATAAATACAAGAGAGGGGATGCCTGAACACAGACTGTATGGATCTGCTGCCCAGACAGCTGGGAAAATTGAAACTGTCTTTGAAAATTAGTTTCTGAACATAATCGTATTAAAGGGTAGAGTAATTTTCTTCAGGTGTGAATTTTGCATCTACACAGCTGGTTCTCAGGCACATAGCTACACTTGTCAACCAAGCTGCACATCCCAAGAGCTCCTGTGCACAAAGGTCAATCAATTCCAGAGATTTGGATTTTTTTTTTCCCCCTTTGCAGAAAGTCAGAAGAAGAAAGGCCCCTAACACAAGCCATCTCTGCTGGGATTTTCCACACTGACAATTCCAATTCAGGGCAAAAATTCAGTCCTTTCCCATCTGTGTTTTCCTGAAGGCAGCAAACAGGTCTAGATAATTCTTCCCCAAGGGCCAAAAGGCTGAGCATTCTCCAAGTTCACCAGATTCCCTGGGCTAGGAATTCATCTCTACTATAGAGGACTAAGTTACTGGGTTTCCTCTACAAAACCGAAAATGGCCCCAGCCCCATAGTTTCTCAAGTCTAGAAGAACTCTCTGGGCAGTGGATTAGCAACCTTTGTTGGGGCATTAAATGCAGCCTCAAACAGGATGGGATGTCACCTGGGCCCAGACAGGGAAGTATCCTCCAGATTCACAGAAGATGGTGACAACTCATCGGTGAAAGAATGAGACCCAAGCACCTGGGAGGGTCTATGAGTTCAAGGCCAGCCTGGTCTACAGAGTGAGTTCCAGGACAGCCAGGGCTACAGAGAAAACTACAGGACATTCCCAGAATTGCCTGGTCACAAGGGAATTTCTCTATCACCTGTCCTTCTCCCAGGTAGGCACCAAGCCCTCCTCTAGCTTATTTTGGGAGCTGGAAGCTGAGCCCCTCCAGGGCACAAGCTCAGTGAACTGTGCTGACTGAAGAAATGAATGAACGATGATGACCATGAAAAACAAAACAAACAAACAAAAAAGAACCCACAAAGAATAAAACCCAAAAGTATCACCAATGCTTTGGGCTTGAAAAATCAGGAGCCTGGGCATGTGCCACCATGCCCTGCCAACCAAACAAGTCTTGTCTCTCTTCTCCATGACAGCTCTTCAGATAATAGAAAAGGGAGACGAGAACTTACTGACTCTTCTTTATTATAGTTGTGACATGCCCGATAATCAGATGAATAAGCAACTAAACAGTAGGTCCTGGTGCAGGAAGCCTGAAAAACCTGGCCGGATGGAGTCAAAAGTCCATATATATACTTTTCCCTGGACCACACAGACCTCCAGACTCCAGTATGAAGACGAAGGGGAACGAAGAAGAGTCAGCTGGACCACATGGCCATGTCAGGGACATCAAGGCGTAGTTCAGAAAGCTGGAGGCCAGGCTGAGCTTCCTCCATCTCTGAGAGTCTGGAGCAGTTAAGTGCCACCTGAGTTCTTGCCAGCACTTGCTTGACAGGGCAAACTGACTCCAGGAGCAGGTATACCTCACAAAACCCCAGAGGCCCACATACCTGGTGACCATAAAATGAGCAATGGGATGGCAGGAAGCCAGGCAGATGCAGCTGGGCCAGCAGTCATAGCCACCATCATTCATTCATTTCTTCAATGAACATAGTTCGTTGAGCCTGTGTCCTGGAGGGCTCAGCTTCTAACCTCCAGAATGAGCTCAGAGGGCTCAGTGTCTACCTGAGGTCCCTCAAATGGTACGGGCTATATAGAAATCCCCCGTGACCAAGCAATTCTGGGAGTGTCATCTTGAATTGGGAAGGGGCAGAAGGGGAGGCTCCCTCCGCCCTGTGAAGGCAACCCATCCCAGACACGGGTAAAACGAAGCTGTCTCAGAGCAGCTACAACAAGCCTTGTCAAAATGGAAAGTCGTCATGTCATCCTCTAGACCCACCAAACAAAACCAGAAGAGATCTCTGCCCTGCTTCTAGCCAGCCCTTCAGGCTCCAAGCAGCTGCCCGTGAATAGCTTTCTTGCCACGTGAGCCAAAGGTTTCCTTCAAACCTGAGATTCTTACGACCCAGCTATGGCCTATAATCCTGACCCCTGCACATCACCCTGGCCTCTGGGCATCTACCCATGGGCCCTGGACATCACCCTGGGTCCCTGGTGAGGCTGTAGCAGTTCTGCTTTGCTTCTCCCTCTGTCTTACTCACCCATGGAGGCTTGGTTTAAATGTCAATCCCTTCTGGAAGGCTTTCGAGATCTTCCTCCAGCGTGTGCCCAAGGGTCTCTGTATAGCACCTTGCCCAGAGCCAAGTGACTGTTGCTTCAGGTGCGGCAGGCACTTGAATGATTCATCTGCCTCCTCCCTCCCCCTCCCCTGCTTCCCGCCTGGTGAACTGAGAATGGAGTAGCAGCCTTGGAGGGTGCTTTGGGCAGAGGTGAGGCTGCAACCTTGGGAGCAAAGGGGACAGCGCTGAGCAGAATCTGGAGCTGTTCAGATTATAGCCCCTGTGAGGCCACCACCCGCTCCCCCAGCTCTGCTAACTGCATATAAAACCCACCTCTCCAAGACAGAAGCCAGCAGCAGACTGTGAATCACGTTTAAAAGACCAGAGGGCTTTGCATGAAGAGTGCTGAAGGGGAAAGGAGCTCTCTCTCACAACACTCTTTTCAGGGCTGCCAACAAACGCTTCCTGGTTTGGCTGTTTTGTTTTGTTTTATAGAAGCAGATATGTATATGGGCCCTAAGAAAACAAATGATTTTTTTCAAGTTCAATAAGGACTAAATTGGGGGAAAAAATACAAGGACATAGACTCCCCGACTTGTCTCTTCCATCCAGAGCCTGCTCACTGGGGGGACGTCCGTGAGTCTAAGAACTGCTGATGAATATTTGAACAGCAGCAGCCTCTTCCCATTGATAAAACTCCACTGACAAGCTCAAGCACGCTGGTGAAATGAGGGCATGGACCAGAAAGACCTGCACCCCCCTCTGGGCAGCCTCATCCTCAGAGGCCCCACCCCAACCCCCAAAACAGGGAGTTGGATGTCAGAACAGCACAGGCACCCAGTAGAACAGCAGCCAGGTTGCTGAACCAAAGGAGAGAATGAAAACATGGGGACTGGAACAGAAAGGACAGGGTTGGTGTGTTGGGCCATTCCTATAATCTCAGCATCAGGAGGCTGAGTCAGGATAGGAGACAAAAACTTTGAGGCTAGCCTGGACTACGTAGCAATCCCCCATATATATGGAGGGATGACTCTGTGATTAATAGCACTGGCAGCTTCCAGGGGACCTGGGTTCAATTCCTAGTACCCCCATGGTGGCTCACAGAGCAGACTCATGCAGATAACACACAATGTAATTTACAAACTTCCTAAACAAACAAAAGAATGTGGAAAATAGAGAGCCAAGCGCTGAGTAAAATCTGCATCCCCCCACCCAGAAGAAATATCGATGCAAATCTAAAAACAAGGAATCTGTAAATATTCTCTTATTTGGGAACAAAAGGTCTTTTTTCAACGTAGAATTCTGTTACTGGGCTTTAGTTGAGCAGCTTACGTGGTCCAGGTAGATGTGTCATGAATGTCCTTCTAAGAGCAAAGCGGAGAGAGATCTGAAGCAGAAAGCAGAAGAGATGTCGAGAAGGCAGAGACCGGAGCTACGAATCCACAAGTCAAGAAATACAACAGCCGGGTGTTGGTGGCCACGCCTTTAATCCCAGCACTAGGAGGCAGAGGCAGGTGGAGTTCTGTGAGTTCAAGGCCGGCCTGGTCTACAGAGTGAGTTCCCATATAGCCAGGGTTACACAGAGAAGCCTTGTCTTAAGAAAACAAAAGCAAAAACAATAAAATTCCCCCAAAAGGAAACACAACAGCCTCCATAAGTTGAAAAAGCAGGAAAGGTTACTCCTCCCTGCTCCACCCCCACTTCTGCCCCTGCCTCCTCCACACAGGAGACAGCAATGCCAACACCTTGATTTTGCATTTGGGACCTTCTGTGGATCTCCACAGCTTTAAAAGCCATGGTGTGGTGGAGTTACAGCATCCACGGGTAACTAATAAAGCTCCGTAGAGCCAAGTCAGAGAAGGCTGAGTCCAGAGAGTCAGCCACTGGTTCTAAGTACCTAGAAGATGCTTTTCTACTTAACAAGGGCTCCTCTCGAGCCCACAAGATACTAAAAGCTGGGTAAAGGCCTACATTTTGGGTCCGTGTCTCCTTTACTGTGGGTAACCTGCTTAGCTGGTAAGGTCTATGTGTAAATCACTCAAGGAATGTCCCCCTTTGGGGGGTAAAAGGTTGGAGGTAAGTCATTGACCTTTTTTCCTTTTGAGTTAAATTGGATTAAGAGAACCTCAAGGGACAGTCTACTTTCCAACTGAGGACATGATCCATGAGGGCAGGGCACCCTGGAGTACCCAACTTGTCCTCTCAATCAATATGAAGTTCTTTGGACACCCCTGCAAGACCAAAGCTATGACCGCTGAAACTATACCTAAACCAGGCTTACTTAACTACACAGACCTCTTGCCCTTTGCCCCAGTTCTTCCTCTCTTTAAGCCAAAAGCCCATGTCAGTGTTCCAATGGTGGTCTTGGGGCAGAGGGTCACTGAACCAATTTATATCGAATAAATCTCTCTGCTTTTCCCAGTCCCTTGCCTCTGTAATTAGAGTCTCAGGACAGGTGGCCGAGCCTCGCTTGCCTGGGATGCTGGAGGCCAGGCTCTGACTCTTAATCCCAATTATAACAACACAAATACAGACCCTGAAGTAAGGAGACAGTAACTCTGCACCTGGGCTGAGCAGACCCCTGCACAGCTGTGCCCTGGCTTAGTCCTTTCAGGACACGGGAGAAGCTAATATACTTTGCCTGAAGAAATGAAGACTTGGGGACATGATCCCAGACTCTGAATGTCTAAATGTCCTACACAGCTATGGTAGGAATGAAGAAATAGATGTGAGAGTTGGGATGGGGGGGGGGGCTCAAAGAGCAAAATCAAGGCAATAGGGAGGTCATTGCCCAAGGAAGGTTTTTGGCTCAGCATTAGCAAAAAACTTCCTAATAGTCAGAGTCGACTAAGGGTGAGATCAGAGTGACTGGAGGAAGGTCAGGTCCAAGCAGATCGCTGGGTGTGCTAGGGGAGTTCCTGCACCAGGCAAAGGGTGGACTTGACCAGCTGGCAGTCCTTGACAGTCTGTGACCGATAGCTAAAATATCCTTTAAGCATGTGTGAATTTAGGTTTTTGGCATAAGGCCTATTCTCACTTTTATTATTACATGGCTTTTGTAAAAAACTAAGCAGAGAAACTCCCCAGAGATAAACACTCAATTCTTCCTGCCCCATATATATAAAAACATTCCCTGACCCAGAGGGGAGAAGGCGGAAAGGCATGCAGCTCCAGACAGACATGGCTTTTCAACCTGACCAGCAGCCAACAAGCAGCACTGGAGCAGGTGTCCGGGAGCCTTGCGCAGCCTGAGTTTGATATCCTTTTCCCAGGAAAACCAGAGCGAGCACAGACTCCAGGTAACAGCTCGGTTATCTTAAGAGGAAATAAAGAACATCCATCTTTGATAATTGCTTTTTCTTTCTCATCCTTCTGAATTCTATTATCCAAGTACTAACCAGGCCTGACCCTCCTTAGCTTCTAAGATGAGTTCATGTGCATTGAGGGTAGTGTGGCTGTAGACTATCATTCTGAACTCTGTATTTGCAACCAAGAACACAGCAAAGAAGGTGGTGACCTTAACATATTGATGTCTAAATTAGACTTGGGGTGGGTATTTGGGTGGGGGATGAGTTGTTAGGAAAGGTTAAGAGGCTGTGGCCTGCACCCAGTCCATATTCTGTATACTGTGGACGGGAAGTAGAGTATTTTTCATCTGCCTGCACATCTGTCTTCTCTTAAGTCAAAATCTCAGAAAAGGAGCGCTGTTACATCTGGACGAATTCCTCTGACACTCTTTCTGTTCAGGATTTTTGAAGATTTGCCATGTTGCCCTTTTACAGAAACTGCTGGGTTCTTAGATCATTCCTCAAGAGAGGTTAAAAGAATACACTTTCATCTTTACTGCCACCTCTTTTCAAGCCTCTGTGTGAGTGTATGTGTGTGAGTTTGTGGTGTGCGCATGTGTAAGTGGGGGGGGGGGTGAGTGAGACGGGGAAGGGGTGTTCTCCTCCCCCCCAAAGAACCATCACTGAAGCCACCCATCATCATTCATCAGCTGGCCCACTAACTGGTTGACAGCCTGAATCCTTTTTAACCACCACAAATATCAGATGAGTCCCTGAAAACATCATGTCACGTCAGTGAAACGATAGCTGCTGCTTCCCAGCCACTGGCAGAGCGCCACACCAGGCTTCTCGCTGTCCCTCAGGCAGAGAGTTAATCTAGAAACAAAGCAAAACAAACCATCCTGTTTGCAGAGCTGCAAAAAGGGATCTATACTCACCCAAACAAACACAAGCTGCTGCGGCAGCTTCCGAGCATCTACTCGCTGTCTGCATTAGACTATAGAAAACCTATAGCAGCAGGCGTCAAAACTGTGGGTTGGATGGCACTGAGCACACGGGCGTGGAGGATACCTGAAAGATTACTGGCTCAGATTTTTTGGGTACAGTAAAAAATGCTTTTTATGGGCTGGCAAAATGGCTCAGTGAGTAAAGGTGATAGCTGGGGAAGCTCAGTAATTTGACTACCTCCCCTCCCTGCACAATAATAATTTTTTTAAAAGAACACTTTTCATAATATTATTGTTCAAGGAGTGAAGGTTCAAACACACACAGCATGTTTATTTAGAGTAGGTCACACTGAAAAGCTAAAGTCAAAATTCCTCAATTTTGAGGCTGCATCAACTCTCTACCCAATAAGGCCCTAATTTAGAGATGGGAAAACTGCAAGAGTGAGTTCAGCAGAGGACTACATGCAACCCTTGCAATAGCAGCAGCATGCTTCTGGCTTCACTCAAGTCACTTCTGATCCCAGGAAAATCGCAGGCTTTTGTCAATCTTGAACAGCATGTGTGTGACAGAGAGCAAGCACTAGAGCCAGGCGTCAGGGTAGGGAGAAGTGGGACACTGCACCTGCCATTCTGGGGGCTTCCAGTGGGCTCTCTCTACAAGCAGAGGTGACCTCACACAAAATCTTCCAAGAAACTTTTGCCAGGAGCACTACCAAGGGCAGTGGGAAGTTAGCGGTTGAGGTACACCTGAGATAAGGTGATAAGAAAGGTGGCTCCCTGAGGGGTAGGACAAGTCAAACCCCCTAAGGCTAGGCACGTGCATGGCAGACACCTGTTGAATGTGGAAAAGGCCTAGAGACAGGGGGTGAGGGTCTAAGAGTGGAGGACAGGGTGAAGGGGGAGGGTGTATGTTATGTCTACAAGGCTGGGGACTTTGAACTTCCAACACACCAACACACACAAGATCCAAAGAAGTCTATGAAAAAGGATCAGAATCACACTTTAGGAAGAAATGACAGAAGCCTGATATTCAGAGAGAGAGAGAGAGAGAGAGAGAGAGAGAGAGAGAGAGAGAGAGAGCGCGAGGACATATGGGAAGTTTGAGAGACTTTGGAAGTTTTGGAAGGGCGTGGTGACTGGTGACCACAATAAAGAAGGAACAATCAAGAGATAAGGTCATAGATGATTATCTTCAAAGCAACAGGCGACTATTCTCTCCTGCTGGGAGGCTCCAGCCTGGGAGGAAGAGGAGGTAATGGCCATCCTATGGCCAGAAGGCAGGGTCAGTGATCTGGTATCAGGGTTGGTATTGCCAGGCAAGCAACCCCACACAAGCCTTCCCTTTATTTATCAGTAAGCAACTAAAGGGCACTACTCTGCGGGGCTCGTGGTGAGAATGGAGGAGAGGAAGGAAGGGAAAGATAGGGAGGACATTAAGAGAAAAGGAAGAGGGGCAAGAGAGAAGGGCAATGGAAGGGGGAGGACGAGAGCCTGAAGAATGTCAACCCCAACCACGCCATTCCCCAAGCACAGCAGCAGCTGCTGCGACCTGGTGATGCCTCTCCTGAACTGAAATGGTCCTCCACTGCAGGTCCAGAATGTGCTCAGTAACTGTGGGAACGTCAGCTGTGCACACAGCCTGTCTCATCCCTGAACACGCTGAGACCTCCAGGCTTTGGGACTTGATGGTCCCTCCACCTGGAACGGTCCTTATTCCCTTTTATTTGGTGTTTATCACATACATGCTGCTCTTCTGAGGGCTCTTTTTTTAATTAGGGGCTAGAGAGATGGCTCAGCAGTTAAGAGCACTTGATACTCTTGACTCTTGAAGAGAACCTGGGTTCAATTCCCAGCATCCACATGGTGGCTGGCAACCTTCCACAATTCCAGTTCTAGGGGACCCAATGCCCTCTTCTGACCTCTGAGGGCACCAGGCAGACACATGCTACACAGACATAGATACATGAACATAAAATACTCATATACATAAAATAAATCATATCTATATATTACACATAAAATAAATTATTTATTTGTGTATGCACACACATGTGTAAATACATTGAGGCATGCACATGGCAGTCAGAGACAACTTTTGGGAGCTGGCTCTCTCTACCATGTGGGCCCTGGGAACTGAGCTCAGGTCATCATCAGGCTTGGTAGCAAGGGCCTTTACCTGGAGAGCCCCTCTTCTAAGTACCTTCCCCGCATCAGCACATTTAAGTCTCCCAACAACCTTACCAAGTAGGTAAAACACTCTCTCTAGTATGCAAATTAGGAAATAGAATCTCAAAAGCTCAAATAACCTGGGGGTGGTGAGATGGCTCCAGCTACCACACCTGACAACCACCTGACAACCGGGAGTTCAATTCTCACGACGGCACTGTGGTGAAGGAGAGAACCAACTTCCACAATTTGTCTTGTCCTCTGGCCTGTGGCACGCACTTGTGCATACACACACACACACACACACACACATTTTTGAATATTAAATAACCTAAAGGTAGAATACATGCAGAACAAGAATACGAATCCAGGTAGTATGGCCCAAATCTGTATTCTCTGCCAAGAAGCTTCAGCATAGCCCCTTCCTAGCTCCTTTGCTGTAGTATTGAGAGACCCAGACAAGTGGCCCTAAAGTCCCATGCTTTGTGCCTATCATTTTCTCTCACACTGCCCTGAGTGTCTCCTTCCCGGCACAACCTGCATTTGCCTTTATTGAGTATTTAGGTGTTTTTTTCCCGTTTCTCTAACCAGAACATAATCTTCAGTAAGGCAGAGGGACCTTGCCTTTTGTTATCCTAGACCAATTCTCTGGTTCCCAGTAGCCAGCCTAAGAATAACTGCTGTATGAATAAGGGAGGAACTGTGGCAGACGCTGTGTTGTGCTACACAGGGCAACAAAAGTACTGAGTGCTGTTCTTCACCCTCTTGTTCTGTTCTTCTCTGATCACTGGAAATGTTCAGCATCCTACACAAAAGCAGAAGGGAGCCAGGGCCCAGCTCCTGGCATTTATAGACAAAGCTGCCATGTTTATAAATGACTGTCAAATCCTCCTGCCTGGGTCCTTGAGCACACAGTGATAAGCTTGTGGGAGGGCAGGGATTGAGGCTTCTTATTAATCCATCTGTAGCCTCCACCACCTTAGGTATTTGCAGGACACTGGAAGCTGTTGATGTCCATATCAGATGTGAGGCCCCTCCAGATAACAAACGCCTGTCTCTGGGATCAGGAGGTTCCCTGAGAAGGAACACACTGTCACAGGAGCTCCACCCTGGGAGAAAGGTTCTACACCAATGCACAAGCTCAAACAAAGACGCCATTTTTATATTCCACCAGTGCACAGCAACACACTGAACCTGCTGCCCGTGAACAGGCTAAAAAAGGTACCGACTCTGACCAAACACCTGCTACATACAAACACCATTGTTGTAGCTTTTACATATGATCTATCTTGTGCATTGGTGATCCTCTTTAATCTCCTTTGACAAAGGAGAAAAATCAAGACTCAGAGGACCCAAATCCCACAGTCAGGGGAGACTGACACATTTCCCACTGTCCTCTGCTTTCAGAGGGCTCAGCTTGTTTTCACCAGGCTCCCTGCTCTTCCATGACCTGACTTTTGCTAGCCTGTGATGGTCCCAGTCCTTGCCTTAAAAATGGCCTCCCTTATCCACCTGTTGCGATCCTCTCCCTCCCTCCACCGTCCTGAAATCTGGCTCCCCCAACCCTCCAGCTGGAATTCATAGTCCATTTTCACAAGCCCCAGCTGAAGGAGGCCAGAAGCCCTGTGGTGGAATTCTGCATGCCTCCCAAGAACCTCAGCTGGTGCAGTGAAGGAACCTGTCAGTAACTTTCCTCATTTCTTCCCAACGACTGGTGAGAAAGTATGAGTCCCAAGCACTAGAGGATGAAGAAAGGGAAGTCAAGCTCGAGTCTGAATGCCTCCTGGGGGATAAAAACGCCAATTAATCTCAAACTCAAGAATATCACTCAGGAAAGGCAAATTTAGGTATCACAACCCCACCCAGGCACAAAATGCATCCCCAAGCCTTCTGCCTTCCTCAAGCTTGAAACCCAAAACCAGGATGTCTAGGGACAAAATCAAGTAAAATTGCTTCTATGAGATACCTCTCACTGGGGGAGACACTAATTGCAGCACAAGATAACTGGGCAAAGAGGCAAAGCTCACCTTCTTCCACACATGGTCAGGTATCTCATTCTCAACTTTGCTCTGGCTGCACCAGAATTCATCAGTCTTGGAAGTCAGAACCTGACCTTTCTGAACTGTGGATCTCTTCAGGCCCCTGGGCACGCCACACCCACCAGGGGGCTCCGGGTTTAGACTGAGTCTCCACTTCCTGCAGTAGAAAGCATCTCAACCTCACCTTAGGCTGGAAAAAACCTCCCCAAGCAACCTTCAGGACCCTACGACAGTGCATTATCTTCCTCCCTCAATTTTGTGAGGTTTTTGCAAAAATAACCGCCTCACAAACAGAAACATTTCCTGATCTATAAGCCACTTTAAAAACAAATCATTATGCCTTTGAATATTTTATGATGGGCCAATGCACTGGAGGAGGCAAGGCGCGCTTTCACCAACCCTTGCCATGTCTATTTTGAGACTCCTGGAGCAAACTCCAAGTGCTTCCTTTATCTTCCAAACACCAAATTGTAAGTGCTGGATAGATTCTTGATGAATTAATGGCTCCACCCAAACTGACCCTCCATGACTGAGCTCAGAGAATCCCCTTCTGTAGACCGTATAGCTAATCTATCTCAACGTACACTCAAGGAGCACTACTTCCACCCTGTGTTAGAAAGGCGCCAAAACCGGCCAAAATCTGTGGACTTGCCCAAGGTCACACAGCCTGGATGGTTCCGGGACACCTAGCCCTTGGAGCACCTCCATTTCCAGAGGCTGTCACCACACCCATCCTAAAGCTCAGTCAAGGCTGCTGCGGGTTAGTGACGTGACCCCCCCCGCCCCAATACTGACTTCTGGATGTCTCCAACCTTCCTCTCCATGCCCCTATGAGCCTTGGAGCTGAAACACTCTCTGGGTGCCCCTCCACTCAAAACAGAGCAATATGAACATGACGCTTCAGCTGATCGCCCTGGCGAACAGCACAACCCACTCTGATCCAGGTGTGGCCGTCGAGACCGGACAGGAAGGACTCATCTGAGGTCAAAGTTGGCACCGGCTGCGGAGACCGCACCTGAACCCAGGTCTGCCTCCGGGCTGGCCGCTCCTCCCACTAACTACACCGTGCAGACCTCGGAAACTTAAGGCACACGGATCCCAGATACAGAGTTAACCGTTGCAGGTCCCAAGCAAGCCGGCGGCCAAGCCACGGGCGCCGGGAGTGAGGACACGAGGAGAGGCGTGGGTCACCCGGGAGCACAGTGTGGAGGGCGGCGCGGAAGAAGCCGAGGGGCAGCTCCTGGAGGCGCAGGCCTGGGATGTGGGGACTCAGGACCTCCCCAAAACTTTGCAGCGGCGCCGGGGCCTCGCCCTTACCTGCAGAGGAGGCGCCGCCCGCGCGCACGCGGAGCCGGCAGGAGCAGTGGCAGGGGCGCCCCGCCCAGCGGCGGCCACGGTAGCGGGCCGGGCTCGGGCAGCGGCTCGGCTCGGGCTCGGCTCGGGCTCCGCCTCCCGCGCCGCCGCTGCAGCCGGAGAGGGGGAGACGCCGGCCCGGCAGCGCCCGCGCCGTCTGGCGGCAGCAGGTGCTGAGGCTGCAGCTGCGAGGTCACCAGCTGCCGGCGCCACGACCCCCGCCCCGGGGGAGGAGCCATGCGCGCCGCCCATGCGGGCTCGGGAGGTCTTGGCCCGCCGCAGTGGGCGGTCCTGCTCCCACCCGGGCCCTGCCTCCTCTGGTTTTCCCCAGCTAACCCCCGGCGGGGGACACTGAGGCCGGGTGGGGAAAGGGACACCCCAAGGTCACCCAGACCCGCCGGCAGAGCTGGAATCTAGAATGATCCTTTTCTAACCTCTGCCTTCCCAGCTCTCTTACCTCGAGGTAAGAGACCCTGGAGAACACAGAGGACCTTTATTCTTGCCTATGTCTTCCTAGCTTTGATCCCCAGTCTCTACCGCTGAGGAAAGTGGAAAGGAGTGGGCCCACTTTAGGTATTGTTGACCACTACCCCTGCCTCTGCCCTGAGTCGCCATACTCCCCAATCTTTCTGTTCTTCTGGGGGGCTCCGGAAAAACTAGAAATAATAAACTGCTGGGGTGCCCTGGGCTTCTGCACTCATGCCTCTTTGGGTTCCCCCAGTCGAGTCACCCAGCTCCTGCATTACAACCCTACAGCTTCTCTTTCCCCATGAAAGTCTCTAAGATGCAGGAGCTACACTTCCAGTCTTCGGCTGTGCTAGACGCTGGAGGAGAGGCCTCCAGGAAACATGGTCCTTCTTTCCTAGACCGCACAGCCTAGCCGACTTAGTAAAGCGCTGATCCGGTACCCATAGCACCATCCCCGCCGCTGAAGGCCTGCTGGAGGAGATGCCCTCTGAACAACAAACTGGAACACCAAGTGGAATTGGTCAACGGAGTGTGGAAAGGCGGGCATTCCAGGACCAGAATGAAGACCCGGGGATGTCGCAGATTTCACAGGAACTGGGCCAGGAGTGGAGCTGAACTGAACAGTTAGAGGAGGCTATTCCTGATCAAAAGCTATAATATTGTGTTATTAGTGGCGCCGGTTCATAGGAGGAGTTTTAAGGATGGAGGGGGCGCCACCAGATTGTCAAGTTTGACCATTCTGGGAATTGAATGGAGCACAAACAGACGGAATCCTTAATTCAGGGTCGGGTAGGGGAAACAACAGGTCAGCCCTTGGCACTTGGAAACCAATTGGGCCTGGACACCCCAGTACCCACCAGCTCCCAAACCTTGGCCACTCTCTCATGAGTGGCTCCACTTTTGGAAGGCCCCTTTCAAAGATGCCTTTCTTCCCTGTTTCTGTTCTACACAGGGTGTACAAAGTTATACCCCAGGGTAAGCAACACTCGGGGAAGTGGGTAGAAATGGAAGTTTCAGAAGCCATGGTGGGTATAAAGTTGGCTTTAAGAAAATTAAATACATTTCACAATTTGTAATTGTACAAATAAACGTACAATTTATAATAAAGTTTAATTGAATGACTATGCCACAGATGAAGATCAATAACTAAATTATGCCCACAGGACCGATTAAACACCAAACAGGGCATGTGTCAGGCAGGGAAACAAGAGCCCAGCCCTCTTGTCCACCAAGGGCAGAATTTTCTCATTATGTCTGATCCTGTCTTTCGCAAATTTCCTAGCTGCCCTGGTCAGAAGTGTCTTTCAAACAGGGCTACCTTTGACTTCAGAGCTCCCAGCCTGTGTGGGTCACCATCCTGACAGCATCCTAGGTCATTCCTCCGTGGAAGAGAGGAGCCTGTCTTTGCCTGCTTGACTTCTTTCTCTTTTCGCTCTTGTGGAACAATTCTTTTTCTTAATTTTGTTTATTTATTTATTTAAATTTTTCTTTGAGATAGGGTTTCTTTGTGAAACAGTCCTGCTGTCCTGAAACTATGTAGACCAGGCTGGCCTCAAACTCACAGAAATCTGCCTGCCTCTGCCTCCTGAGTGCTGGGATTAAAGGCGTGTGCCACCACCGCCCGGCTTTCTGAATTTTATTAGAACATAGTTATTGCACAAAGTGATGGGCTTCATTAGGCCATTTCCAGTCAAGCACCTTGTATTCTGACCATATTCACCACCCCATTCATGTCTTCTCCCTTCTAGGCAGTTCTCCTTATCTTCCCAGTCTCCCATTTCCAAGTCTATATGTACATATGGGATCTAAATTACATCTAAGAGAAAACATTGTCTTTCTGCATTGATGTCTATGGCTTGGTGGCTCAGGTCCACTTACTCTTTTGTGTTCCAAACCCAGACATCCAAGTGACTGCCTGAACACCTTCCAAATGCCCCTCCGTGGTCCCAGCTCGACAGAGCCAGGACCAAACTCACATCTTTCCCCTAAATTATGTTTCTCTGTCTCTACTTGTGCGGGCCCAGAAACCAAAGGGACATTCTACTCTTCCTGAACCTCAACCCTAGTGGTCACTAGGTCCACCCTGCCCTGTCTCCTTACCACCTTTGACACACTGTCCTTCTCTTCACCCATTGCCTTTACATCAGTGTACATCTTGTTTTTTTTTTTTTAAAGGATTACGAGTTGTGGGATATTTGTACACTGTGTGAAAATGTATTGGTGTGAGTGATGTCATAAAAAGCTGGATGGCCAATAGCTAGACAGGAAGTATAGGCAGGACTTCTGGACACAGACAGAGGAAGTAGGAGGAGATAATCGAGCGCAGAGACATGGATGGAGTCAGACATATAGAATGAAAGAAAGGTAAAAAGCCGTGAGGTAAAATGTAGAGTCATATAAGTGGGTTACTTTAAGTTGTAAGAGCTAGTGGGATAAGCCTAAGCTAAGGCTGAGCTGTCATAATTAATAGGAAGTCTGCCTGTTGTTATTTGGGGGGCTGGGGCTAGAGAAAGACTCATTAAAATTGGTGCCCGATGTGGGGCCCACACAAAGAGCCCACTTCTCGCAGCATACAGATGCAGGGCTCCTGTAAAAGAGTCTCTGCGGTGCAGCATTGGAGCAGCCGGCACACTAGGTAAAAATGTCTGCCACTCGGACTCAACAAATTCCCCTGTGCTGGGTGGTAAATGCAGCTCCCACCCAGTATCCTCTGACATGAGGCTAGGCCCTCAGGGAACCAAGGGGGCATGGCCAGCAGCCAGAGCCAGGCTCTGTTTAATCTTAGCTGTTTAAGATTTGCCTCATGGTCAGTAAACACTGCAGACACACAAAAAGTCAGGTCTAGACTGAGAAAACCTCTAAGCAGATATAGTATGCTTAAAAATGGGCTTAGGTGCTGAGAAAGAAAAGAAAACGGGCATAGACAGTCATAAAAATAGATTTAAAATAATAAAGTGAAGTCTTTAAAAAGAAGGTAAAGTAATATTTTAAAATGCCACATAAATATGGGAAATACACAAGCTGACTGGATTCTGTATGGTGCTTTGTCAGCACTGAATTTTTTAAATGCTAATAAACTAAAAATGACAGCTGTTGAGAGACATTGGATTGGGGCGAAAGAGCTGCTGAATTAAACTGGCATATATACTCTAGGGATGTCTTGTCTTCAGAATGGAAGTTCAGAATGAAAAATGTGTTAGAGAAGAGGTTGTGCTTTTGTTTCCACAAGAAATGAAAAGCTATGGATTCCTTCAAAATTAATAGAGACCAGATTTGATCAGGGGAGACCCCCTGAAATCTTGGCTACAGACATAAAGAGAAAAATCAAGAAAGACTATAAGACAGGTGACATATATGCTGATCCCTTGACATGGGACAGCTCTGAGACTGGATGAGACATGAGAAATCTTGTTGGCTACAGAGTCCTCATAACTTATTATTGCATTCCATCCCCTCATATAGCATGGATGGAGATAAATATTACAGCTTTGTTATGCAGTTCAGACTTATGAAGTTGACAGATGCCTTTTACCTGCTCAAAAATAAAAAAAATCTTTAGTGACTTGTACACACCAACATTCCATTCTTGTGTTAGTACAGATATATATGTGACCTTTAAAAGTCTGTGTGTTTTCAGAAAGAAAAAAGGGCCAGGCACCAGTGAAGACAAGTAGCCCAGGTGATATAGCCTCTGTTACAGTTTCCTCAAAATTCTGAATCCAGAACAACTTCAAAGCTGCTATCTGAGATGGTCCAGCTTTATAAACTATCCACCTAAGACTTCAGATAAGTCTTGTACTTTCCCGTCACACATAAACTAGACAACAAATAATACAACTAGTTTTCCCAGGACTTGACCATTATCCCAGTTTCCTTAGGGTCACCTAAAGATGCCATTGCTTTCCGCCAGACAACAGAAATATGATGCCCACATTCCTAAGGGGTGGGGTGGGTGGTTTTTGGTCATTTGGTGGAATATCGGTGTTTGTAATCTTTAAGGGGGGTTGGCTGCTAATTGTTACTGGTCATGGTAAGGGAGGGAACTAAGCAAAAGAGGTTGGATTCAAGGATCTCTTTCTAAAGAGAAAAAGGGTACATAGAGCATAGAATGATAGGATTAAATGGTGTATTATTAAGTATACTTTTAAAATTTTTATTCTGCATTTTTTAAAGATTTATTTATTATGTATATAACAGTCTGCCTCCATATATGCCCGCATGCCAGAAGAGGGCGCCAGATCTCATTACAGATGGTTGTGAGCCACCATGTGGTTGCTGGGAATTGAACTCAGGACCTCTGGAAGAACAGTCAGTGTTCTTAACCACTGAGCCATCTCTCCAGCCCCTTAAGTATACTTTTGAATAATCACTATTCTCAACTATTTTACATTGATGTGGATTTTTGAATATTGATACCAATTTAAGGTTATTTTGTAATACTATATATATGTTTCTATTATTGTTTAAGGTATTGTACCTATGCTGTTCATTTAAAAATGTAATGTATAATTAAGAAATGTATGTTAGTAGTTGGTCATCTATAATAATCAAACTTGTAGTTATGTTAGGTATGTTTTTAAGATTAAACAGATATATTTTAGATGGATAGGTGGTCTTCAAACACTACAAAGACCTACAGAATATGGCATTTAAGATGTTTTAATAACCTAAGGCTTTTCATGACAGTGAGACACATCTGCTCCTGACAGCACCAATTTACTTAAAAAATGGATGATGGGCATCAAAGAGCCTCCATATGGAGTTTGCTTTTATTGTGGCAGAGTTAGCCACTGGGAAAGAAACTGCCTTTGCCTTGACTATGTCCAAACTGGATAAGCAGAACACAAATAAAGAGACTACCAGAATTTGCCAAGACAAGGTAAGACAGTACTTCAAAATTCCTGCTTCACAGAAAAATATGTCAGATATTCTAGGCCTGTAGGCTGAAGATGGATGCTCCAATATTGCAGAGGAACCTTGGGTGATTGTCCAGAGAGCCAGCTATCTCTGTTTTTTCTATAGTTTTGGTAGTTATTTGTTCTGCATTTCCTGTTTGCTCAGGTAATATTATATCCTTCTTGGGTCTTTGATGGAGTTGAAGACAAGATAGTTATAGTTACAGTTTTTGTTGTTGTTATTGTTGTTGTTTTTGAGACAAAATTTCTCTGTAGCTTTGGGGCCTGTCCTGGAACTAACTATTCTAGACCAGGATGGCCTTGAACTCACAGAGACCTACCTGTCTCTGCCTCCCCAGTGCTGGGATTAAAGGCGTGTGCCACCACAGCCCAGCTTAGTTACAGTTTTCTTACTACCAAATTTAGAAAAGAAACTTTTATAGAAGATATAAAATATATAGGGTGTTTATCTAAGAAAATGTTTTGAAGTCTAAAAAGTTTTGGGTTGGTAATACAAATTAGAATAAAAGATAAATTAGGTACAAAACTTTGTACTCAACCAAGATAGACTACATAATGGAATATTTTTTTGGATTTGCCAAATTCAGGTAAATCAGACATTGTAAATGAAATTCTTTTTTTTTTTTTTTTTTTTTTTTTGGTTTTTTGAGACAGGGTTTCTCTGTAGCTTTGGAGCCTGTCTTGGAACTAGCTCTTGTAGACCAGGCTGGTCTCAGACTCACAGAGATCCACCTGCCTCTGCCTCCTGAGGTAAATGAAATTCTTACCTGATAATTGTTCTTATTGTATAAGTTTTACTCTGTTAGAATTCAAACTTTTCCTTTTTATTTAGACAGAAAGGGGGAGATGTAGAATATTTACACACTGTGTGAAAATGTTTGCTGCCATTGGTGTAATAAAAAGCAGAATGGCCAATAGCTAAGCAGGAGGTACAGGTGGGACTTCCAGGCACAGAGACAGGACGAAGTCAGAGGAGAAAACTGAAGTGCACAGAGATGATAACAAGACATGGAGGGAGTCGGACATACAAAATGAAAGAAAAGTAAAAAGTCATGAGACAAAAATCTAAGTAATTATAAGTGGGTTAATTTAAATTATAAGAGCTAGTGGTACAAGCCTAAGCTAAGGCCAAGCTTTCATAATTTGGGGCCTGGTGGTACAAAGAAAGATTCATTACAATGATGTGTGTGTGCGCGTGCGCACGTGCACATGCGCATGAACATACATATGAACATGTAGATACCCATGGAGGCCAGGAGCATTGGATCCCTGGAGGTGGAATAACAGGCTGTTTTGTGTCACCTGACATGGCTCCTGGGAACTGAACTCAGGCCGTCTGCAGGAGCAGTATACACTCTTCACTGAGCCGCCTGCCCAGCTCAGTCTCACTGCTTCTGACCAGAGCTGTGGTAATACCTATCTCACCAGTTTCTCCTTCATCCTTCTTGTGCTGCCACAGTCTCTAACGCAATCTGACATGTCCCCTCTCCTGAAGATTCCTTTGCTATTCCTCTCCCACCCCTCCTTTTTTTTTTTTTTTTTTTTAATATGGTCTCTCTACATAGCCCTGGCTGGCCTGGAGCTCACTATGTAGGACAGGTTGACCTGGAACTCCCAGAGATCTGCCTACCTCTGCCTCCCAAGTACTGAGATTAAAGGTGTGCGCCACGACGCCTGGTAATTAAGTCTTAATGCCCTACTGCAGCTGCAGGCCTATCGCCACTCACTGCCTACCTGCCCACCAAACACCCAGACTACATCATGAAATAAAAGACACAGCTATATTTGCTTCAGCTTCACATATATTAAAAAACTCGAAATATACAGAGAAGATTAGCATGGTCCCTGAACAAAGATGATAAAAATTCATGAAGCATTCCATTAAAAAAAAAGAAGAAGAAGAAGAAGAAGAAAAAGACATGAGCTTTGTGCTAAAAATACAGACTAGAGCCAAGAGCCAAGGTACCTGGGCTGAATCACACATTTTTACCTTGTGTAATTATAGGGAAAGTTCTAGAACCTTGGTTCTGGGTTCCTTCCTCAGGAAAGGGAGCATTGCAGGAACACCTGCACCCTGGCAGTGATCTAAATCACGCTTTGGGGCAGGGGTTAGCCTGCAAGCCAGCGCTGTGAGTGACGCTTCTAGCCATAAGTTTTAACTGCCTGCAACAGTGTAGCTTCAGAGAAAGAAGCCGAGCCTCCAAAGAATAAATACCCTACCAATAATTAAAGCAACTGCCCTGAGATTCACATGGGATTCAGAATTTCTCCCAGCTAAAAACTTCGCCTAAGTGCTCACCTTGCACTGGAAGGCTTCCTCAGTTCCCCACCTCTGCCTTGCCTGGTAGGAAAACTCACCCTTTAACTATTTTCTGCTTCCTCAAACTCTCTCAGTCTCCCTCTGTGCACCCTGCACATCTGCCAGATAGAGCCCCTCACCCCCACACTCATTACAGGGGGTTGCTAGCATGTCTCTATTCTTGAGACCTCCTTGAAAAAGATAATACCTTACTGAGTTTTGTCTTCCTAGCATGCCATAAATACTTCTGAGCGAAGGCATAAATCAGCAAATAAAATATATGGAAGGTACTCAGAAGAGGTTTGCCCTAACAGATGTGATTTCAATATAAATCACTCAGTCCTCTCCTCTGTCATCCAGAAGTGTCATTTTTGATTAGAGGGCAGCATCAGATGTTGCTGTATTAGTACAGGACCAGACACAGTAAGACTGCTATTTGGTTGTGCCTTGTCCCTCTCAGATGTCTCTCCCTTTTTTAGTGACACCATATAATAACCCATAATGAGGCTCTATGTTGCATCCTAATGAGACTTCCTGACTAAAACATCTGAGGTTTTAATTTATTTCCCATAAGTACCATTTCAGCTCAAAGTTTGTTCCCTCAGTGGCAGTGATGGTACCATTTGCCATTTGCTAAGTGCCTATACCTTTCCTTTATCTGTATTAATCTTCTTTGCATTCAAATACTCCTAAGAGCTGACTTTTTTTTCTTTTTTTCAAAAATATGGAATGCTTCACGAATTTGCATGTCATCCTTGCACAGGGGCCATGCTAATCTTTCTCTGTATCATTCCAATTTTAGTATATGTGCTGCCGAAGCGAGCACCTAAGAGCTGACTTAATAGTGAGCTCTTCTATACAATTTCCTTCTTAGAATGCCCAGCTCCTCCTGTCTGCACATCTATTGTTCCCAAAATAGAATAGTTTACTGCTTCAAATTTCACTTTTACTGTCTACAGTGATTTAGGACATGGAGTATTCTTCAGAATGATCAAATCCCATGGACATTACAAATGTTTAATTTGTGTACCAGAATGCAAGCATACTGACAATTTTAATACCTTCATATCAAAACACTGAGAAGCGGGCTGGAGAGATGGCTCAGAGGTTAAGAGCACTGGCTGCTCTTCCAGAGGTCCTGAGTTCAATTCCCAGCAACCACATGGTGGCTTACAGCCATCTGTAATGAGATCTGGTGCCCTCTTCTGGCCAGCAAGCATACAGACAGACAGAACACTGTATACATAAGAAATAGATAGATAGATAGATAAATAAATAAATAAATAAATAAATAAACAAACAAACAAATAAATAAATAAATAAAAACACTGAGAAGCAGGATGGGCAAACGACATCAGTGGTTTGAAGTAAAACAGAAGGAAGGGTGGCATAGAGTTCTACTTTCATAAATCCCCTCATGCCAGGGGACCCAGTAGAAAGGACAAGTAGGATTCAGTGAGCTTCAGGTCTTTCAGCTCTAAATTACTCCTTCAGCCTTGCTGAATGCGCATCATGGACCTAAGCCCTTTAAAGCAGGATGATTTTTAATATAGATCCATACTGGATAAAAGAATGCAATAGTTTGTCTAATACTCAAATTCTTTTTAATGAACTATAATAAAGGTAGTTGCAGCATCGGGACTCTTGTGGAATATTAAAAATGTTACATTTGTTTATGCTGTGGAACATTTGTTTAATGATGCAAAGATGTGTTGCATTCTTTTATGTTGCATTCTTTAACTCTGAAGCTGTGTTACTTTGCCTGTCTAAAACACCTGATTGATCTAATAAAGAGCTGAATGGCCAATAGCAGGGAGGAAAAAGGGTGGGCAGGACTCGTAGGCAAAGAGAATAAATAGGAGAACTCTGGGAAGAGGGTATCGAGGAGCAAGAAAAGGGGCCAGCCACACAGCCAGACACAGAGTAAGAAGGAAAGAAAAGATATAGAGAGAAAGGTAAAAGCCCAGAAGCAAAAGGTAGACAGATTAAGAAAAGCTGGCTGGAAACAAGTCAAGCTAAGGCTGGACATTTATAAGTAATAATGAGTCTCTATGTGATTTATTTGGGAGCTGGGTGGTGCCCCCCCACAAAGAGCCAAAAGAGTTAAAAAAAAAGTCCAATAACAGACTCTGGTGAACTAAGACCCACAAACTGTTAAGAACGTTGTAGGTGAAATGAGCCTTGTCCCATGCTGGTAGTAGAGCACAGCTGTGCCTTGTGCTTACAAGGATGAGGGATAAGGACCCCAATGTTACAATAACCAAAGAAACACCCCTATATGACATCTATGCCAGAGTTTTGACTCTGGTTCTCCCTTGCCATGTGACAAGTCCCTGCTCTGGCTACAACTTCTCCCCTACAATAAATAAATAAATAAATAAATAAATAAATAAATAAATAAATAAATAAATAAAAAGAAAGGAATGGTATCTGATGACAGTCAAGACCCTGGGAGCCCTTTGTTGATTGCTCTTTGAGATTAAGGAATTCAGAGCTAACATTATCTAGCCGCAACAAGAGGTGGTCCTGTGCTCTGTAGGCAGAACCAGCCAGGCACTGTCATGAGGACTGCACGATGGCCTGAGAAGGAATTATTGCTCTACAGGGACAAGTGTTGGCATTATAAGCAACAGTTCTTAACTCCCCAGACTCGAGAACGAAGATGCAGACATACATCCCTGTTTGGTTCTTAAGGATGAGTCATCTAGTCATAACGTCCTAGGAACAGAGTTGGACTAGAAATCCCTGTTATAGTGTGACTGGGAAATGCCCCCCTGCAGACTCGTGTTTTGAATGCTGATTTCCCAGCTGATGGTACTGTTTGCAGGGAACTGCTGTAGGCTGGCCTCAGGTTCCAGCAGGCTCTCTGCTTTCTCTTCCACTGAGATATGAACAGCTGTCCTCTGTCACACACTGCTGCAACCATGCTGTTCTGCTAAGCACGTGAGACCAGGCAACCGTGGTCTGAACCTTTGGAAACCATGAGTTAAAATTAGCATTTCCTTCTTTACGTTGATTCTGTTGGGCATTTTGGTCACAGTGATATGAAATTAATCAGTCCAATATCTCTTGTGTTTTTGTTTTCAAGATAGGTTTTCTTCTGCATAGCGTTGGCTGTCCTGGAACCTAGCTGTGTAGACCAATCTCGCTTCAAATTCAGAGATCTACCTGCCGCTGCCTCCCGAGTGCTGGGATTACAGGAGTGCACAACCACCACCGGGCTCTCTTTGCCCTTTCTTTTTGGGTCTGGAGCACACATCTCCTTTCTGGGTTGCTTTCTTAGCTCTTACATAAACATGTCTGTGTATATTTCTTTTCTTGATGCTCCTTGATAACACTGGAATTCTAATCATTTGCTAATGCAGTGGACTTAATGACTCGGAAACAGAGGGAGAAATCAGGACATTTGCATAGAGCTGAGAATGATTCCCACAAGTTAAAAAAATATTCTAGGTCTTTATGACCTTCACCAGGTTCACTTTGATCTCATACCTCTGGTAATAGATTTGGGGGACAGTGTTGAACTCAGAGGAATGGATCCAGCGTTTCCTATGCTGTCCTTTTTATTTCTTGGTAAAATTTCCTTTACTCTCTTACTTTTGTGTTTGGGAGATCAGCTCCCAGGAATGCATGCCCTAGAGGTTGTGGTAATCTTCTTGTGTTCCTAATGTGGTTTTCCCCACTACCCATAGTCCTCTTTCTACAGTGGCAAATTCTCGCCTGCTGATTCTCTGCAGAAATAGAGGAGGGCAGAGCCGGACCTACCAGACTCCCCCTGGGGCTGAGCCAGATGGTGAGTGTCCGAGTTTATCTGAGTAGAAGGGATCTATCTTGTGCATGAAAAAGATGGCTGTAACCAAAGCACATTATGGAGACATTCCTTAAGTTATCTTAGGGTGACTATCCAGGGACATTCTCTTCAGATAGGTGCTTGCTCCCCATAGCTGAGCTTACTGCTGAAGTGACTAGAGGACACAGGACACTGGGGCCTGTAGGTGGGGACTACAGGACATGGGGGGGGTGTTGTGCCCAGGAAGAAAGTCACTGTAGAGCCGATGAATGTGCTGCTCCACCACACTGTATGAAATTTCATGGTGAATCAAGATCCAACACCCTAGGAGATGGATATAAAATTGACCCTCACAGGTTTATATATTTGAATGCTTGGTCCCTAGTTGGAACTATTTGGAAAGGATTAGGAGGTGTGGCCTTGTTGGAGGAAGTGTATGTCACTAGAGGCAGGCTTTGAGGTTTCAGAAGCCCCTGTCATTCCCAGTTAGCTGTCTGTTCAGACTTGTGGATCTAGATGTAATCTCTCAGCTATTGCTCCAGCACCATGCCTGCCTGCTTAATGCCATGCTCCCTGCCATGATGGTCAGGGACTCTGACCCTTTATAACAGTGAGCCCCAAATTAAATGCTTTCTTTTATAAGTTGCCTTGGTCATGGCGTTTTATTACAGCACAAGAAAAGTAACTAGACAGTGCCCTACCTCACTCGTATCTTTGCAGTGAAATCTGTCAATCTTAGAGCAGTTCAAGGGGCCCAACCTATTCCAACTGAGATGGACTATTAACAAGAAAGAAGAGATGGCCCTGTCCTCTTGTGAGCAGATAGCATGACTCTACTGCAACCTGCCTCCCAAGAGGGAAATGGTACCAGTGGACAAAACCGCCTTTCCCAGAGCCACTGCCAGCGTGCACAGCATCTTTATGTGGATTAGAAAAGGGTACCGGGGGCTGGAGAGCTGGCTCCACAGTTAAGAGCTCTTCCAGTGGAGCTGAGTTTGTTTCTGGCACCCACATTGGTTATCTCACAATCACTTGTATTTCCAACTCCAGGGGATCCAACCCCTTCTTCTGGCCTCCACATGCACCACCACCCCGACACACATGCTATATACATATACGTCCAGACACACATACACACATAGAGGAAAAAGAAAAGGCATTCACTTAGATGCCTTTGTGCAAATGAGCTGATAATGCTCCCTTCCTTTAGGCCAATGTTTTCTCCACCCCAGGGTACCCACTTTAGCAAGTTCACTTGCTATCCGCTTGGCCAGGTGCCCTTGTGAAGCAGACAATACAGTGGCACACAGCAGCCAGCCTCTGCCCACCCATCCGGGGACTGTCTGGAGACCCTAGAAGTCTCTCCTACTGCAGCTTAGCCTAGTGGGTCCAACAAAACACCTTGCTCCCCACTAAACCACTGAAGAAGTAGTGTCTTTCTTCCCTTTCTTGATTCTGAACTGCTGCTACCAAGAGGCCACAATCGGCTACACAGGGACTGATGGGAACAGGCGAGGCAGGGCAGCAACACTGAGGGGAGTCAAGTCCTTGAAGGGATAACACCAAGCTGGTGTCCAGGGGAGAGGCGGTAACTAGGACCACGAGGAGATAGATATCCCGTCCCGTAAAGGAAAAGCAGTTTGGTTTGGTCTTGTTCTTAAGACAGGGTCCCACACAGTCCAGGCTAGCCTGGAATTTGTCTAAAGCCAAGGCTGACACTGAATTTGTGTCGTTTTCCTGCTTCTGTCTCCCAAGTGCTGGGATCCTAGGCATGCGCCACTACACCTGGCAAAAGGATACATTAAAACAACAAACAAAACCAGCAAGTGCTTCTAACTGCTAAGCTATCTCTCCAGCCCCCAACAGGTAATTCTTAAATGTAAACATCCCGGCCGCTATGGCAACGTGCAAGTATAATTCAAATACTCAGAAGACCAAGGTAGTAGGATTGTGAGCTGGAGTTCAACTTGAGCCATCAAAATATAAAAATAAAAATTCACCACTTCAAATGTGGAAGTGAAAGTCTGAGTGGACACCACCGAAGACTAACTCAGGGATCTGGAAGGAGGAAAGGAGAAGCATCCCATGGTGCAAGCAAGGTACAAAGCCAAGCAAACTGTCAGCGCAGGCATCGACAGAAGCGCTGCAGCCAGAGACCCGCCAACGACAGGAATCTAAACCGGAGTGAAGCTAACAAGGATGCAGAGTCATCACACAGAGGAAAAACTGGAGGGTTTTAAGAAACTCGAGTTACCAAATAAAAGTTCACTGTATTGACAATCACAACCTAGGATGTCTAGCCCCAGAGAAAATGAGAGGCCCCCTTTTCCTTCTAGATACAGCTAAAACCTCTAAGCATAATGTATAAACAGCACGTGGAGACAGTGAACATAGCAGAGAGCAGGCAAAAGAGCAGAGAACTTGCGGACTCAGGGTGATAAATTCTTTCCTACGAATTCCAGAGAGAGCACTAAAGAAACCAACAAGCAGAAAATATGGTAGGGTGGGGGTGTGTGTGAGAGAGACACACACGAGACAGAAAGACAGAGAGACAGGCCCTGCTCTCTGTAGCCAAAGTGATAGGAAAAGAAGCCTGAGAAGACAGAAAGGTTGGTGATAATACCCCTATTCCAGCCTAATACCGTGGGAAAAGTGGCCCACACCCTTCTCCTGCTACTCCTCTGCCCTGGTCAGTTGGCGTTTCACCTTCCTTTGTTATGATTGGTTCTGCTTTGCACACCGCACCAGGGTGACCTGATGGGGCAGCCTACCACTCTTCCCACCTGATGACATTGTGGTGATGTTCTTCTTCCCCTGACAGTCAATTATCACCTCCTACAATAGAGGCTGAGGTAAGATTCAGATCTCAAGATAAAACTTAAATGTCCAAGATCTAGCGTTAAAAAAAAAAATCACCCCCCCATAACAAAAACAAGAACAATTTCAGTTTGAATAAGAAAAGACAGACAGCAGATACTGAGATTCACATTTGCTAGGTGTTGGGGTTGTCTTGAAAATGCTCAACATACACTTAGGACTTCTTTGAAATAAATGAAACACACAATGCCAGCCCCTGCTCCCCTTACCCCTGTGAAAAAAATAGCTGTGGAGATCCAAGCAGATGTTCTAGAACTGGAAACTTTGCTGATAGAAATGATAAATTCACTATCAGGCTGCAGAGAAGGCCAAGAGTTCTGCTCTGCCAGAAGACTAGAGTTTGGTTCCCAGCACCCACATCAGGCAGTTCACAAGGACGTAACTCCAGCTCAGGGAGTCCAGCAACTCCCAGCCTCTGCAGGCACCTACGTTATGTGCACTAACTGCCGCCCTTACAAACAATTAAAAATAGAATAATTAGGGAAAAAACTTGCTTGTAGGTGCCTGCCTTTAATACCAGCACTCAGGAGCAGAGGCAGGAGGATCTCTGTTAGTTTAAGACCACCCCGGTCTACAGAGCAAGTTCCAGGACAGCTAGGACTGTTACACAGAGAAACCCTGTCTTGGAAAACAAAACAAAAACCAAAACGAACAAGCAAACAAACAAAGCATACGCCACCACACTCATTCCATCCACCTTAGTTTTTGAGTCAGGATCTCTGACCTAAGCTGGAGCTCAGTGATTCAGCAAGGCTCAGAAAGCAAGGAGCTCTAGGAAATCGTCTCCAACTCCCCTCCCCCCAACCCCTCTCACTCTGAGGTTACAGATGCCACCACACCTGGCATTTCATGTGGATTCTGGGAATTCAAACCCTGGTCCTCACGCTGGGTCAGCAGGTGCCTTACCAACTGAGCCCTCTCTCCTTAGAGATGATAAAACTAAAGCCAACCTTATTGAGGTCTTTGGACTAGTCAGTAGCGGAGCGCCTTCTGGCTATCGACGGAAGGATAGTAAAGCGAGCAGCCAAGTTAACCACCTGAAGAGAGAGAAGAGGTACGCCTTCTAGGCGGAAAACAAAGAACCTATTGGAGGCTCTGAGGACAGAAAGAAACCTCACCTGTGTGGTATGTTTTCAATACGCTATTAACTTTCATGAAGCTCTAACAAGCAGGCATTACAGTGTCTAGCTTGTGGATGAAGAGACTCAACAAGGTTAAGCAATTTGCTCAAGATCACCTTGTCAGCAGGCAAGGAGTCACAATTTAAATTTGGTTCTCACATGGCACCCTGATAGATCACAGGCTAAAACGGCCTTGGGGTACATTCCCACAGGATTGTCATTCATGTTAGTTGCTCTATAATGACCCAGAAAGTGAGACCTCAAAGAAGGGGCTGGAGAAACTGCTCAGTGGTTAAGAGCACATAGTATACCAGGTGTGGTGGTGCACACCTTTAATCCCAGCACAGCGGGTGCAGGCAGATCTCTGTGAGTTCAAGGCCAGCCTGGTCTACAGAGTGAGTTCCCTGACGGCCAGGGCTGTTCCACAAAGGAGGCCTAAGCAAACAAGCACACACTACTCTTTCAGAAGATCAGAGGTTTGTTCCCAGCACCCCTGTCAGAGGGCTCACGGGTACCTGTAACTCTAGCTCCAGGGGCTCTGACATTCTCTTCTGCCCTCCACTGGCAACCAGCATGCAGGTGGACATACCTGTACACAGGCACACATGTAACCACATAAATAAAAATATGACTTTAAAAAAAGGAAAGAAAGAAGGAATACAAGAAAAGGGAAGGAAGGAAGGAAAGAAGGAAGAAGGAAGGAAGGAAGGAAAGAAGAAAGGAAGGAAGGAAGGAAGGAAACCCTTAGAGAGAAAAGGCTGTATCCTGCTCTCTGGGTGTGTTAGCCCAGCCTACCCAAGTCTGAGTGTCTCCATTATCAAAGAGAACAGGGATGCCACAGGATCTCTCTAACTTTGGTAGGGAGGAGACAACCACAAACCTGAATGGAGAGAATTGGGCATGTGAGCTGGCACTCCTCCTTAACCCTGAATTCTGAGAGCTGGGCCCCGGCCCTTGGTGACAAATATAGGTACAAACTGC
This sequence comes from Ondatra zibethicus, assembly GCA_004026605.1. NCBI lineage: Eukaryota > Metazoa > Chordata > Mammalia > Rodentia > Cricetidae > Ondatra > Ondatra zibethicus. The sequence goes on from PVIU01002275.1 coordinate 156,194, forward strand.
GCAAGTCTCAACTGGGGCAATGGGGCTGTGGGCTGGGCCCTAGGTTCTGAGAGCTGGGCCCAGAGAAACCCCCCCAGCATGGGTACCATTTTCTCAGTGTTTTCTCCTATCTTCTGTGTAGGACAGAAGAAAGGAGGGGGACCTAGATTTTCTTAAAAACAAGACTTTGTTCGTGTGTTACCACGATGTACTGTGACACTGTGTTTCAGCCTGCTCTTTGAATCAGAGGAATGTTCTAGAAAGGATCTGGGCTGCTGGGTCAGACATGGCTTGAATCTTAACTCAAGCCCTTTCAAGCGTCGTGTCCTTGCCGGCTAGGTTTTTCATCCTAACATAGAGGTGATGCTGGCCTCAAGGAAGCCGTGAGGGTTCGGGAGGGTGCACATGCCCCTCCTGAGAGCTGGGATGCCTTGGGCTTTCCCTAAACAGCAGCTATTACTTAGCTTTTTCAGGTTCCTGGGACCTCAAGGCACTTGTCTGCCTTGCAGTCTGTAAAGCTTGGGTCTTCCCTTCTTGCTTCTTTGTTTACACATCCTTACCAGTATCAAATGGACCCTTTTGAAAATCAGTACTAATGGTTCCATGTTAGAACTGTTGGTCCATGAAAGAGCACACAGTGAAGACGTGTTTTTAAAATGTCAGGACTGGCCAATCATTATTACACATGCCGACCAGCTTGGAAACAAATAGCAGTGTTCACAAAGCTGTCTGAATAACATTTGCTTTGGAATGCTCAGTTCCACTAAAACAGTATTTTTTTCCCTCCAAACAATAAGGGTTGTTTTAGTGAGTTTTGTGTTGATAGGCAAGGATGACTTTCCTTCCCAGACTTTGAGTCTTGAGAAGCTGTAGCTGGGCAGGTCATAGGTGCTAGAGACAAACCTACTACTATTATTCTGTCAAATGGATATAGTGGTAAACTAATTCTCAATGATTTATCATTATACCCATGGCTTAGTGCATCTCTCAGCCCTTGTCAGGGACCGGCAACAGGTCCACAATACAGGCAATAAGAGAGTGCAGGGGGTGTAGCCTTAACTAGGACATCTATAGCACACCCACTCCTCCAGCGCTCAGGGATTACCCCAGAAGAGGGGACAGAAAGATCGTCAAATCCAGAGGCCGCGGTGGACTCCAGTGGAGCCGTATTTTCCAGACACCCATAGAGTAGTCGTACATATGGACGCACCCCCATTGACAGCATGCATAAGACCTGCCCGAGCTTGAGCTGTACAAAATCCCAGCATGGCATGAAGTCCAACCATGAGGAAAGGAACTACAGGCAATGAATAGCTTTGGTGAGAGGGTGAGCCAGTTTTCTTTAAGGGTATGACGCCTGGTAGGGTGACCAGGGGACGGCCCCACACCCAAGAGTATTTGGGCAGCACAAACTGGACTTACTGGACTCTTACAAGAATAACAAAGAAGAGGTGCACTCGGGTTAGTAGGGGTAGATCTGGGAGGAGTTGGGGAGAGAGGGTGAATATAATCAAAATACAATTTATGGAACTGCAAAGAAATAATACAATATCCAATTTAAATTAGCAAAGCTTTGTGCATCCTCCAGAAGTTGGAGTTACCAGCTGACTTTCCAGATCCTAGGGGACATCAGGGCATCTTTCCCAGAGGCTAGCGTCGCGGCAGATTTCCTATAATGGACCAGGAATTCCTGCCATTTCTCATGAAGCTTAATGGGAGAACATTTCAGAGCATATGCTCCTCTGTCAACTGATACTAATTTCTCCATTAGTGCAGCTCACGGGGAATTTCAGCCTAAGCCTAAAGCATGGTCACTTGGGAATCAGAAATAGCTACTTATAGGCCTGCCCCCTCCCCACAAGTCCATTCTGTTTAGTCTTCCCTTCCTCCATCAATCCAATCAGGAAGAGAAGGGTAGGGTGTGTCTGTGATTGTTGGTGCACAGCTGAGCTGTAATCCTTTAAGGCACACCACTTGGATGTCCTTCAAAGCCCTTGGGCAGGCAGCCTCGCCTTCAGCTTTTACAGTGCCCCCTACTGTTACCACACTTCCACACTTCCTAGACAAGGGTCAGGCGTGGAAATGCTCATTCAAATGCAGAAGCGAGGGAGGAGCCATGTCCAGCATCCTGAGCCCCACCTCATGCTTGATGTGTAGAGGCTTCGACTAGCCTGACTGGGACCTGTGAATTGCTCTGCTGTGTTGGAAGGAATCGAGGTGTGGACCAAAGTAAGCACATGTAGAATGAACTCTAATTGGAGTCAGATATCGGGGTAAATGCTGAAAGATCAGAGAAGTAAAGGAGTCAGCCACTAGAGAGATGTCTTACCTCTACTAAATCCTCAGACCGAAGGGGGGGTGCTCCTGTCTCCTCCCACCTTATATTCCTCTCCCTACCCAGCCATATCCCTTCCTGTCTCCACCTCCCTAGTGCTGAAATCCCAAGTGGTGGGATCAAGTGTGTGAGCTCTGTTTCTATTTTAGACTGGTTAAATCTCACGTAGCCCAGTGTGGCCTTAAGCTGATCTTCCTGTTTCTACCTCCCAAGTGCTTGGATTAAAGGTGTGTGCCACCACTGCCTGGCCTCAATGGTTAACTAGTGGTTAGCTCTGCCCTCTGATCTTCAGGTAAGCTTTATTTGTTAGTGCACAAACAAAACATTACCCCAAGCCAACACAGATTCCTTTATTGAAGTAAATTGACTAGGTGCTTATGAGCAAGGTACTAAGCTAGCTCGCCGAGGTAGAGCAAGCCGTGTCCTAGGAAGAGAATGGGGTTTGGACTCATGTGGCCTATATGTCCTGCCCCTGGTAAAGGTCACTTAATGCTAGCTACTGTCACTCAGAGGTGCTACAGAGGACACAGAGACCAATTAGACATGACCCTGACCTTTCAAAGGCTGTGACGAGAAACACAATATGTGTTTTCAGGTAGCTGTCACAGAAGCAGAATACAGTCATTGTCACGGGCGGAACAGTGGCACTGTGGCCAAACCGCAGCTGTGGCTCCTAGAATGGGGAAGCTGGAGGACGCTTTCAGTTTTCAAAGGTAACATGTCAACACTCACAATCTACTGGACCTGTGTGAACTAATAACTCCAGGGACTTCCCCATTTCAACACTGGTCACGCCCGTCTTCCTGGGCGATTGTGTCGCTGTAAAAGCTGGATTTTTGTTGATTGCTCTGACAGAATGGAACAGGAAATCAAAGCAACAGCCAGTCAAACTCTGGGGCTTAAGAAGGTACAGTGCTCCAACAGACACGCAATCCCATTAGTAAATGGTAACTTTAAAATGGGATAAATCAGGCTGGAGAGATGGCTCAGCACTTAAGAGCAGGTGGCAGGGGTCCCTGGCTCCATTCCAACAACCTGTCACTCCAGCCCTGAAAGACCCTTGCACTCATGTGCACATCCCGCCCGCCACACACATATGCATAATTTTTTAAGTTAAAAAATGAGTTAAGCGTTTTCAGTGGATTGCACTGTTTTCTCTAAGAGTTAAATAACTAATACTACAAAATTGTAATAGTACAGTTTTGGGTCTAACTGCATCATATATGTTATTTGTTTTTACTTGGCCACACAGGCAAGGCTGCATTAGGGGTTCCGGATATCAACCACCAGCCTGCGTCTTCCCAGGTGAGGTCCAGAATGACACATAATGGAGTCAAGTTGTCCCCATGTACTACTCTGTCCCAATTACTGGCTCCAGGAATGGTTGTTTAGTGGGAGTCTAGGCAGTGGAACTCTGCTGAGTCAAGGGCCAGAGGACACACTAGATGCCCTCTGCTGTGTGGGCAGGAGTTCAGAGTGGCCTGGAGAAGTTACTCTTAAACCGACCAGTTTGCAATAACCAAAATGAAAAGATCAACAACCAATCCATTCGATAAACGAGCAAGCTGGCAAGTACAGGTGCCTGCCACTGAGCCTGATGACCTGAGTTCAATCCCCAGGATCCACACGGTAGAAAGAGAAAACTGAGTCAAATCCCGCAAACTGTCTGTGCACAAGTTGTCCTTAAACACACACGGACTAAAATGTGAAAAGAAGGAAAGGGAAATGGTCAAACAACAGGAAATAGATAGTTTATAGTGAAGCAATTAAGAGGGGCTCTAGTAACTGTAGAAATGTCCAACCTCATTCATAAAAAGTCTCAAGTAGGGGCTGGAGAGAGGGCTCAGTGGGTAAGAGCACTGGCTGCTCTCCCAAAGGGTGTAGGCTCAAATCCGCATGGCGGCTCATAACTGTCTGTAACTAGTCCCCAGGGATCAGACACTCCCTTTTGGGCTCACAGCCACCGCAAGCAGGTGGTACACAGACATACCTGCAGGCAAAACATTCACACAAATCAAGTAAATTAACATTTTCTTCAGTCAAAGAGACTTTGAGCTCATGTGTTATCAGTTATAACAACAAAGATCAAACATATCCAAAACCACAACTGTATTGTCAAGGATCCCCCCACACACACACACACAAACTCCGACATATTTTGTTGGTGGGAGTGTAACTTGATGTGATCTCTACGGGGAACAATATTATAGAATACAATATCGGAAATACGGAAACCTTTAGAAAATATTATTCAATCTTACCATAAGTCATCATTTTTTTCTATTTTATTTTCTCACAAAATTGAATGACTCACATTTTACATTCAGACCTTCCAGCTGAATATCATAACTTAATATTTCTTTGCGTTAATGGTTTTTTAAACAGATGATTGTAATATTTCAGAATGGCCTTTCATAAAGATATATTATAGATCCAACCATTCAACTATTTTTGATATTTTGTTGTCTACTTTTCCCTAAACACCGCTATGACGACCATGTCAGCGTCTGCTTTCCTCATTATTTTTCAATAAACTCTAAAGGCAGAATTCCCGAGTCAAAGGACCTGTTAGCTGGGTGGTGGTGGCGCACACCTTTAATCCCAGCACCCAGGAGGCAGAGGCAGGTGGGTCTGTGAGTTCGAAGCCAACCTGGTCTACAAAGTGAGTTCTGGAACAGCCAGGGCTACACAGAGAAACCCTGTCTCAAAACTAAAATGTGTTCCAGTAGGGATATATGGATTTATTGTGCACATATGGATTCCCATTTTATCTCTTCTACAGACAGAGCATTATCATTTAAAAAGTGTTGCTAATTAAGTAGGTACAAAGGAAAACTCATACATTAACTTTTTATTTATGCATATTTGGTTACCAGTAAAGCTGCATGTGTTTTCATGTATTTTTTGATATTTGAAATTCTTATAAAATTTTATTTCATTTATTATTTGTGTTTAGTATGGGAGGGTCAGGAGCTGGTCCTCTCTTTCCACAGTGGGATCAGGGGGATCAAATGCAGGTATTGAGGCTGAAACAGGTAGTACTTTTACCTCCTGGGCCATCCTGTCAGCCCAATATCAGATATTCTCATATGAATTATCTGTGTATGTCTGTAGTCTAACCAGGAAGCAGAGAAGAGGGCAAGAAGCAGTCAGGGATAATGATAGTAATTTTTACAGATAGCTAAATGTTAGGTAGGTTTCAGAAAGCTGTGTGTTAGTTACTTTTCTATAACCGTGATAAACGCCATGACCAAGGTGACTTAGAGGAGGGAGGTTTATTTGGCTTATGGCTCCAGAGGGTAAGAGTCTGATGTGGCAGGGAAGTGTGGCTGGAAGCAAGTGGCGACTGGAGCTAGAAGCTGAGGCTCACATCCTGAACCACAAGCAGGAAGCAGAGAGAACAAACTCAAAATGGTGCCAGTCTTCAACTCTCAAAACCCACCTCCAGCGACAGACTTCCTCCAACAAGCCACACCTCCCAAACAGCACCTCCAACTGCAAACCAAGGGTTCAAATACCCCGGACTTTGGGGGACAATTCTCATTCAAACCACCACAATCCGTTCATAGTGGCTTGCCTAATATTACCACTGTCAAAACTCGGGAAATATTCTCCCGGCTGTCATGAAGGTTGTTAATAGGTACCTCTTGTGGTTTTGTCCTCCAAACCCACAGGTGTCTAAACAGTTGCCTGTGTGTTAGGATCTGCAGATTCTGGTACTTTTCACGCTCCTTCAGAAGGTGAACAGAGCTGGCAAGGGTCCCGAGATGAAGTTATTACAGAAGATGGATTTAATATTAAGTTGCGTTTAATATCAAGTGCTTTCTAGAAGTGAGAAAATTAGACCATTTGAAAAGGCCTGGAGAGACGCTTTCCATTTCATTCTGGGTGAGACCAGGTGAAGAATCCAGGAACGCTATGGTTTGAATATGAAATGCCCTCCTCCCCCCCTGGCTCACGATCTCAGAGCTTGGTCCCTAGCTGGTAGTGCCATTTTTCAAGGTTATAGAAACTCCCACCGGGGAGGCCTGGCTGGAGGAATCAGGTGACTGGGGACAGGCAGACTCCTATTATCCCGGCTGCTCCTTGTTCTCAGCTCTCTGGTTGGCAGGGAATCGACCAGCTCCCCTCCACTACATGCTCCTGCCACTGTGAAGCCTAATTCGTGGTGCCAAACGTCCACTGACTAAACCTTCTGAAGCTGAACCACAGTGAATCTTCACTCCCGTGTGTTGGGAGCTGCAGATCCCTGGCTGCCCCCTGACTTTCTCTGCCTGCAGCTGCTCTGGAGCATGAGACCTAGATGGCAGGCTGATGAGACCCGCAGCTGAAAGATCCCGAGAGTTGGGCGTGGCTAAGGATCCCTATATAAGCTGCCCCTGAGCACAATAAAGGGGGCATTTGGCATTCTTGTATCAAGGATGACTCGTGCCCCCGTGGCTCTGTCTGTGTGTGCGTGTGTTTTTAAGTCTCCCGGCCAGTTCCTGGCTCGCGTACCGGTCCTGTAGTGGCACGGGAGCTACAGGACCGTCTTCGTTCAGGTTTTTACACCCTAACCTGCCCACATCAGATAGTGCGGATACAGGAACAAGAAGTAACTGATTCAAGAGGCATTCACTTAGCTCTGGCCTGGAGTTGGAATGCCTGCATACTGTTGCGTGCCCTATGCCTGCATACTGTTGCGTGCCCTATGCCTGCATACTGTTGCGTGCCCTATGCCTGCATACTGTTGCGTGCCCTATGCCTGCATACTGTTGCGTACCCAGTCTCTGGCTCGACTCACTTCAAATTCTGAAATTTGAAGCAGGCTCAAATGTCTCAAGGACATCTCCATCACTTTACAAACGAGGCCACCGAGATTCTGGGGGCAGAAGACTTAGCTAAGTTACTGTTTCTGTTTCCAAGGGAAACGACTCTTGGGAGGAGGGGCAAGTTATGGCTATTAGTCTGCAATGGCCACTTTGAGTAGACAGTACCCAAACAACAAGGGTTCTTTCTAAACGTGGCCCTATCCAAGGAGATATCCACGTAGTCATCCCTGAGGTCAGTTTCAAGCTCTGAAGTCCTGCGGTCATTCGTGAGAAGTTCATCGGTACATTCTAGGCAAAGACTGGGGCAGTCTAGAACAAGTAATTCCACAGACCGTAGTCTCTGGAGAATCTAGCCTGGGGGTGGCTACATATAGCTGTTCTCAATATCCAGAAAACAAACCCAACTTCCCCTTGCCTCAGAGAGTGTTAGTGTCTCCACCTTGGCAATGTAGGAAGCATACTTTTGGTTCGCTCACAGATGGCCTTGAAACTTTAAAAATGTGGACCCAAGTAGCAAAAAGAGATCCTGCTCGGCTGACCCAGAAAAGAGCTGTGGAGATGGGGCCCCAGGGCGGGAGTGGGGGGTGGGCTTGGGGACAACCTAGCAGGCGTTGTTTCACTGTGTGATGGGATGTTTGCCTCTGTTGAAGACCTTGTTTCAGACAGAGAGGATCAATCAGGCCAAGAGGGAAGTGATGGTTCTTCTCAGCTCTCTGGAAGCCCGTGTGATATAAGGCCCTTTAGGATTGTTCTGTGGAGAAGATAAAGGGGAGAAACTGAGGGTGATGGGCATGTCATTTTTGGGGAGGCTCATGAATATAAGACAGACTGTACATGTCTCGAAATGAGAGCAATATCTACTCTCTTTATCATTATTATTATATTCTAAGTGATAAAACACCCAGCTGGCAATCAGGGTTTTTTTTAATGAATAAAGTAGGAATGAATGGATGAACAAGTTCCTCGAAGGTTTCTCACAGGAGGGGAATAGAGTTAGAGCTGTGCCTTCTTAGGCAATCTGGCATTAGTACATGTCTAGGTGAGATGGGTGTGAAGAGAAGGAGGAAGTGGCCAGGAAATAGATCTGGAGTTAATGGAAAGGAGACCAGTAGGCATTCAGCCAGGCTTCAATGTTTCCAAGCGATGATGCTTCTGATGAGGCACAGAGAGAAGGTCTTCACTTTCCTCCTAGGCCTTAAAGCTCAGACACCTAACACCAAGGCTCCCTGGGCAGGGGCTCGCCAAGGGGCTCCTCTCCTGGACAAGCAGAGGTCAGAAAGGGGCTCACTCAAGTTGCCTCCTCTCCTAGACTAGCAACAGTGGTGGTGCCTGACTTTAAACCATTGACAAGAAGACTAGTCCCCGTCCAATGGTATTGTATCCAGCTCTCCTCAAATCCGGGTGCCCAGGAGTCCCTGACTGCCCCATTTCCTCACCTGACACAGGCAGTCACCACGTATTATCAGTTATATCACTGAGCTCTGATTTGTGGTCAATCTATCACACCCTCACCACCCTGATGCTGGTCCTCACTTCACCGCCTGGCTGAAGTGAACAACTTCTGGCTGCTTTCCTCACCTGTCACCCCATCTCTCCTCCATGGAGCCATCAAGAATTTGACTTAACAGTTGTGTCTCCACTAAAGGCAAGGTAGACGGCAAGGACCAACCCCCGAGCTTGTCCTTTAACCTCCTCCTGTTCATGGTGGCACAAACACACTCTCACACGCAGGAACAACAACATAATCATAGTAAAATTTCTTTTAAAAGTCCAAAAGAATGAAAATTGACTGAGCCAAAATAAGACAAGAAGATTTGAAAACAGGTGTGACATCGGGCTGGGGAGTCGGCTCAGTTGGTAAAGTGCCTGATGGATAAGCATGAGAACCTGAGCTTGGATCCCCAGAACCCACAAAAAAAGCCAGGAACAGTGGGGTGTAAACCTGGAACCCCAGTGCTGGGGAGGCAGAGACAGGAGAATCCCTGGAGTTCACTGGAAAGCTAATTTTGCTCAACCAGTGCATCCAGGTTCAGAGGAAGACCCAATCTGTGAGAAAGGAAGACATCATTAACCTATGGCCTCTACTGGCATAGGCAAACACGCACACACATGAACACATACACACTTAGGTAACATGCATGCAGAAGGAAAAGGAAAACCCAGGTAGGAAAACATTAAAGACAATAGTAAGGCAGTGAAAAGGAGATGTCAACTAGGGCATCACCATTTGCAGTCAACAATGAGTTAAGGACTAGCAGCTGCCGATGTCACACGGGGAGCCTGATGTTATCTGTCTCCCACGCAAGGACTTCACTGCACTTAGGACAGTGCCACCAGAATGAACCCAAGTCCAGTGAAGTCCCCGGATCCAGCTGCCAGTTTTGTGGGAAATACAGGGTGTGTGTGTGTGTGTGTGTGTGTGTGTGTGTGTGTGTGTGTGTGGTGTGCTGTGAACCGGATCATGAGAGTGAAACCAGCAAAGCCAGGAGGTTGGGAGCCACAGTTCCAATGGTTCAGGTTTCCCAACAGATAAGCAAAGAGGAAGAGAAAGGAATGGAGGGGATGGAGGGCTGACCCAGAGGCTAAAAGCCCTGCTGCTCTCCCAGAGGACCCGGGTTTGGCTCACAGCACCCACCCCACTAAGCAACTTGTAATTAACTGTCTAAAACTCCAGCTCTGGGGGATCTCTTCTTTAAAAAAGAATTAGAATGACATAATCAAGTTCATAAACTTGGGGGAAATCTCAAACATGGATACTATTTATGCCCTTTCCATCCTTCCCTCTCCCCCTCTAGTTTCTCCTGTGCCCCCTCCACCATATTACCTTTCAAATCCATTATCTCTTCTTTAATTATTATTGGTTCATATATGTATATATTAAAATACAGTGTCTGGGGACATAGAGTTGGATGGTGAATTATAAAGAAACACAAAGAATGATGTCTAAAATGATAGGAGCCAGTCAACAATGGTTCATGCCCAGAACCCAGAATTCAAGAGGCTGAGGCAAAGAGATTGCCAAGAATTCAAAACAACATAGGGTATATAGCGATTCCAGGCTGTTCCGAACTACAGAATGAGAACCTGACGGAAAATTAAATACCTCACAAAGAAAAAAATCTCAGGAGAATACTTTTAAAGAGATGAATCTGTAGGTTAGAGAGATGGCAGTGATTAAGAACAGACTGCTCTTCCAGAGGACGCAGGTTCAATTCCCAGCAACCACGTGGTGACTCAAAACTATCTATAACTCCAGTATTAGGGGCTAGGGGAGCTGATGTTCTCTTGTGGTCTTCAAGAGCACCAGGCACACAGGGTACACCCAAACAAACATACATACATACATATACATATATATACATATACAGATACATACATATATATATTAGAAGAGAGAAAGAAAGAAAGACAGAAAGAAAGAAAGAAAGAAAGAAAGAAAGAAAGAAAGAAAGGAAGAAAGAAAGAAAGAAAGAAAGAAAGAAAGAAAGAAAGAGAGGGCTGGAGAGATGGCTCAGAGGTTAAGAGCACTGACTGCTCTTCCAGAGGTTCTGAGTTCAATTCCCAGCAACCACATGGTGGCTCACAGCCATCTATAATGAGATCTGGCGCCCTCTTCTGGCATGCAAGCATACATGGAAGGAATGTTGTATACATAATAAACAACTCTAAAAAAAAAAGAAAGAGAAAGAAAAACAAGAAAATAAATGGGCTGGATGGTGGTGGTACACGCCCTTAATCCCAGCACTTAGGAGGCAGAGGCGGGCAGATCTCTGAGTTCAAGGCCAGCCTGGTCTACAAAGCAGTTCCAGGATAGCCAGGGCTACACAGAGAAAAACCATATGGGGGAGGGGGGAAGAATAGGGAAGTACCAATTACCCTGATTTTCTCATTACACACTGTATGCACACATCTAATTATCACAGTGTACCCTTTAGCTATATGCATCAAAATAATGATAAACAATACAAAGTATGTGTCCTACTCTGCTTTCTGTCACTGTGACAGACACCGTGACTGGAGGAGAAGGATTGCTTACAGGTTACAGTCCATCATGAAGGGAAGCTGAGGTGGAACTCGTGCAGGAAGCTGGAGGCAGGAGCTGATGAGAGGCAATGGAGGGTGCTGCTTTCTGGTTTGCTCCCCCTGGCTTGCTCAGCCTGCTTTTTTATAGAACCCAGGACCACCAGCCCAGGGTAGGTAGCACCACACAGTGAGCTGGGTCCTTCCCCATCAATAAGCAATTGAGACAATGCCCACAGGCCAATCTGATCTGATGGAGACAACTCTTTGATGAGGTTCCTTATTCCCAAGGACTCACATTTGTTGACAGACACTAACTGGAACAATACATATAGTTACTTCATTTAAGAAAATTCAAAACCAGGCAAAACTGTATCTTCTTCAGGGAAAGACATTAGCTATACTTAAGTAGGTCACGGAACTGGAAGGAAGCAAAGAGTGTTCAGCTTAGCTGACTTCTTACCACATTGCTGGTCTCACGGGTGGATTCATTGAGTGAACACAGAAGTGGAAAAACTAAAGCACTGAGATGTGATGCCTTCATGACTGATTCTGGATCATCTGTAGCCCAACTGAACCCAAGGTTTCCTGATGAGCTGCCTGTGCTGTGCCAAGACCAACCTCTTCTCCGGGAAGCAAAGGGTAACGGGCACCAAGCCCCCGTCTCAAAGTCATTCTGTCCTCCTATCAGCCTACACAGCTGAGCTTGTGGGTTCATTGAGCTGAGTTCCACTGTTGCCATGTTCTGGACACAGAACCCAGTGGCAGAGTTCTAGGTGACAGATGAAGAATGCTTCCTTAGCAACAGCAGAAACATCAGCAGGGTGAACCTCCCTCACCAGAGACATCGAGGGCAGGGCACATGCTTGTCTGTCCTCAAGCTTCAGTTGGTGCCTCCCCATGGCGTTCTAAGCCACCCTGTCTCCATGGTTCTCAGGCTTCTCTCTGCTCTCAGCCCCATCCTGGCCTCTGAGCTGTTCTCTGATCTGGCATTTCCAGTCTGGAGATTGTAGTTCCATCTTCTCAGACCTTGGGGCTGGCTCAGTTCACCCTTGTGATAATTGCACTGGCTTTAGATGTCCCCAAGAGCACTCCACTCCTGGATCTTAAAAGGCTGTGAACAGCTAAAGCCACCAAGTTCACTCTCTCTTCAAACCCAGACTGCCAGGGCCTGGAAGACGGCTTAGCAGGTAAAGGCTTGCTGTGTGTGCCATGGCATGTGGGTACCCACACACATGATAATAATGAACAATTTTAAGAAACAGAGCAAGCATCTGTCTCCAACAAGCAACCATGAAGGTCAGTGTGCCTTTGAGAACAAAAGGTTTACTTTACGAAAGATAAAGACTGCTGAGAACTCACTCATCCTCCAAGTCTCCTGCATCAGTTCAGGCCACAAGAAAGAGACAGCATCTTGCTGCTCCACAGAAATAATTTCATAGAAATTTGACTTAATAAAGAGCTCTTATAAATAAATAAGAACCAGATAACTATCCAATAAAAATGGATAAATAATTCACAATAAGACTCCTAAATGAATAAAAAGCCTGTACCTCCCTCCTGCCATTTCCTTTCTTAGCAGGCCGTTCTGGTTTGGGGTCCTTTAGCTGCTGAGGGGTGGGATAGATACCAACATTTCTGCTTCAAGGAGCCAGAAGGAAGCTAAATTTCTTACATGGAAATGAGAAAAACTGGAGAGGATCCCAAAGCGTAGAAATCCAGAGATAGCAAAGTAAGTATTGTGCAGGGGAGAGGAAAGGGAACTGGGCAGGGGGTGTAATGATATAAAAAGCTAATTCAGGCTAAGTGTGGTGTGCAATCCCAGTATTCAAAATGATGAGACAGGACAGTGAGTTCAAGGCTAGCTTGGGCTATATAGCAAGATTTTCTAAGGGGGAAAAAGATGATAGAGGCTGGAGTTGGCTAGGTGTACCCATAACTCCAGTTCCAGGCAATGTGATGCCCTTTGCGGGCCTCTGAAAACACTAATACTCTTGTTCAAATGCCGCCCTCACAGGCAGACACACAGCTAAAAATAAAATAAAACTTTTAAAAAATGGTAAGGGTCTAAAGAGATGGCTCAGTTGCTAAGAACACTGGCTGCTCTTCCAAAGGATCCAGGCTCGATTCCCAGTACCCACATGACACTCAGAATCATCTATAGCTCCAGTTCCAGGGGATCTGACACCCTTTCTGGCTTCCACAGTCACCAGGACACCATGCCCATACATGGTATACATGCATGCAGGCAAACACTCTAACACAAAAATAATTTTGAAATTTTATGGTTGTAATAGTAATAGTAATTCATGATTCCATCAAGTTTATTTTGGGCATACAAGTCTGGCACAACATTTGGGGGGAAAAATCAATAAATATAACATATTAGAAAGCTAAAAAGGAAAGAAAAACAAATGTTCATCTCAACACAGAAAGGGAATTTGATAAAATTTAACATCTGACACAGTTTGGTTCAGAAATGTCCCCAAAGGCCACGTGTTAAAGGTTAGGTCCCCAGCTTGGTGCTAGTAGCAGGTATCGGAAGGCTGGAGTGATGGGAGCCAGGTCACTGGGACTGTGCCTTCTAACGGGATCTAATTAGGACACTAGTCTCTCTCAGGCCACCACATGGAGTAATTAGCTCTGGTCCGCCATTCCTCTTACCAGACGTGCATCAGGCCTACAGCATTAAGGCCAATCAGTAACATAGCAGAGCCTCTGAAGCTCTGGGCCAAAATAAACCTTTTCTCTCTGTAAGTGGGTTTCTCTGGGGGTATTTGTTACAGTAACCAAAAGCTGACCAAGACATCTATTGCTGATAAACTTTCTCAGTAATCTAAGCCTAGAAATAAATCACCTCATAAATCACCTTAATAAAAGGCGTCCATGATAAACCTACTGCTAATATCACACCAAATACTTAAATAAATGTTTTTGTTTTCTTCCTAAAGTCAGGAACCAGGTAGAGTGTTTTCACTACTCTGCCTAAAACCCTGTTAGCAGTTCTGACTAGTGATATAAGAAAAAGAGAAAAAAGTTAAGCCTAGGAAGAAAGAAGAAAGAAAACTATCTTTATTTGTAGATGACATGTTATTTACATAGATAATTCCATGGGTTGTACAAAAAAGCTATTAGCTCTGGTAAGTTGTAAGGACACTGGACTCAAAGATCAGTATTTTAAAAATTGGCCTTACACTACACTAGCCATGGAAAGAGTGGAAGTTCAGACTAAAAGTAACATTTATAATGCCACCAAAAATAAAAACATAAGGTTAAATTTCTAAGTATGTGCAAGTCTGAGCACTAGCAACTGTCAAACACTGATGGGGACGAAAGGAGGTGAACAGAAGAAATGATGGCCCCTGCCTGGTGTGGGACAATTCTGTATTCTGTCAGTTACGTTTTAAATAAACTCTGATTGGCCAGTAGCCAGGCAGGAAGTATAGGCGGGACAACCAGACAGGAATTAGAAGCAGAGCAATGAGAACAGGAGAATTCTGGGAAGCAGGAAGCTCCCTCTGCAGTCCTGCCCAGACACCGAAGAAGCAGGATGTGACCTGCCCCGCTGAAAAAGGGGGCTGGTCATAGATAAAAATAATGGATTTCGGGGCTGGAGAGATGGCTCAGCGGTTAAGAGCATTGCCTGCTCTTCCAAAGGCCCTGAGTTCAATTCCCAGCAATCACATAGTGGCTCACAACCATCTGTAATGAGGTCTGGTGCCCTCTTCTGGCCTTCAGGCATATATTGTATACATAATAAATAAATAAATATTTAAAAAAACAAAAACAAAACAAAACAAAACAAAAAGAATAATGGATTTAGGGTAAAAGCTAGCCTGGGCTGTCTGAAGACAAACAGCCTGCTTCTCCTGTTACACCTGCCAGAGGCGGGGATACTAAATTCCAAGATGTCGGTTCTCTCAGATAGACGTGTGGAGTGTCTTAAAACCAACACCCCAGCTGGATTTCTGTAGAAATCATCAGATTGATACTAAAATGACTAAAATAACCATAAAATTAGAAACAAAAACAAACTTTAAAAAAAAAAAGACCAAAGTTAAGGGCCAGGAGATGGCATAGAAGGCAAAAGTGTTTGTGCAAAATTCATGAGTTGAAGTTAAAGTTCCCCTAGAAGCCACATAAAGCGGCATGTGGTATTGTGACCCCATCAGTCCTGCAACAGTGGAGGAGGAGATAGAGTCATCCATAAGCTCACAGCCAGCTAGCCTGGAGCACACAGAACAGCAAGAAAATGAGAGACCCTGCTTCAAAGCAAGTGGAAAGGCGAGAACTGACACCCTAGGCTGTCCTCTGATTCCATGTGGTATTTACATCCACATGTATGAATATGTACACATACACCCCATATATATGTGTATATATATGCATATACATATATATGCACAAAATAAATATTTTTTAAAGCTTTAAGTTGGACATGGTGGTTGTACTACCTATGGTTTCTAAATAGCCCCTTTCTTCTATGCTTGATTCTAAAGTCAGAACCATGTGGCTAAAGCTGCCAAGTTCTGCTGCTTGCTGGAGCTGGAACATAGCCCCCTACATCTTCACCAGCTTTCTGTTTTCCATGGTTTTCTTCACTGCCCAAGCTTGGCTGTTCTGGAACTTGCTCTATAGGTCAGGCTGGCCTCAAACTCAGAGATCTTTCAGCTTCTGCCTTCCCAATGCTGGGATTAAAGGTGTGCATTTCCACACCCAGCTCTAAACTTTCCCTTGGTTCCTTTTCACAAGTTGGAAACTTAGCTGGGTAGGATCTTGTCTTGAGGTCACCACTCCCTTTATTCCATTTCTTAATCCATTTATCTCCTTGGACACAGAATTTAGCTCTATTCCTCTTTTCTCAATCTGTACATTTTATATTTTTAATTTCTCAGCTTGCTCCTATCATTATAAATCTTCACCAGAGTTAACACTAATAATCGCATGACAGAGTCTATATTAGGCTGTTTTGAGATTTCCTCTGCCAATTGAATTAATTCAAAACTCTTCACTTTAGCCTCAGGCAGACTTTTCAGACAAGGACAAAAAAGCAGCATGTTCTTCACCAAAATATCACAAGACTGGACTCTAGGCCATATACTAATAGTCTCCTCTGAACCATCTTGATCTAAGTTCCCACAGTATAAATCACCCTCAGCCCCATTGTCTTCCATGTTCCTACTAATGTGGCCCACAAGAAGCACTTAAAGTATTCAACTGCTTTTCTAATCCACAGCTCCAAGGTCCACATTCCTTCAAACAAAAGCATGGCCAGGCCTAGCACAATACCCCAATCCCTGGTACCAACTTCTGTCTTAGTATAGGTTTCTATTGCTGTGAAGAGACACCATGGCCATGGCAACTCTTTTAAAAGAAAAACATTCAATTGGGGTGGCCTACAGTTTCAGAGGTTTAGTTCATTATCATCATGGTGGGACATGGTGGTGGGCAGGCAGACATGGTGCTGGAGCTGAGAGTCCTACATCTTGATAGGCAGGCAAAAGGAAGTAATCTGGGTCACTGGGTGTGGTTTGAGCATATATGAAACTTCAATGCCCACCTCCCCCACAGTGACACACTTCCTCCAACAATGCAATACCTACTCCAACAAAGCCACAATTCCTAATAGTGGCACTTCCTTTGGATGCCATATTTTCTCAAATCACCACAGTGGTGCACTGTTATAAAGCCAGGTCTTGTCAGGTGGAGGCAAGAAGATCAAGAATTCAAGCTTATTCTTGGCTACATAGTGAGATACATCAAGGACAGCCTGGGTTACAGGAGATCCTGTCTCCAAAACAAATAACAACAACAAAAAAAGTTGGAGGACTCATACTACCTGATTTATAGAGTTACTATAAAACCGAAGTAATCAGGAGAAGAAAGAATTAGGGAGAAGTTAAGCATCTAGATGAACCAGACAGAATGGAAGCCACAGATGAACCTACACATATGGGCTGAATCGGCTTTTTAAACAAACATGATTCAACGGGGAAAAGATAACTTTTTCAGTAAATGGCACTAGACCAATTGCAAAACCCCAAACAGCAACACCTCAATGCAACCCTTGTAGCACATACAAAAGTTAACTCAAACAGAGCATAGTCCGGGGCTGGAGAGATGGGTCAACGGTTGGGAACACTGACTGGTCTTGCTGAGGACCTGGGTTTCAATCCCAGCTCCCATGTGGTGGCTCACAACTAGTGAAAGTTAGCTTCTGCCACCCCCATATCAGACACTTATGTGGGGAACATACATACATGTAGGCAAAACATTTATTCACATAAAATATAAATATACAACACATCATTTTTTAAAAAACATAGTCCTAAATTTAAACCTAAAAAAATGGCAAACTTTTAGAAGAAAACAGAAAATCTTTGACCTTACAGGAAGCAAAGATTTCTTAGAAAGACAACCCATGAGAGGAAAACTGGTAAATTGGATTTAACTAAAATTAAGATCTCCCAGTCTCTGAAGGACTCCGAAGAGAGAATAAAAATAGTTATAGTCTAAAATAAAATCTTTTTAAATAAAAATTCTAATACATTACTTGTATCCAGAATGTACGAAGAACTTTCACAGCTCAGTGGTGAGGAAACTGAAAAGAGAAGTGGAGTTGGCCTGATGGGTCGGAGGGTAAAAGTGCCACCAAAAGACCTGACTGATCCCCAAGACCCAAATTGTCCTTTGACCCCCACACATGCAGTGGCACGCACGCACGCACGCACACACACCATGATTCTGTATTGTTGCTTTAAGGCAAGACTTTACTTGGCCTTAAAGTTCCCAAGCCTTGGCCTCCAAGGGCTGGGGATTATAGGCCTGTCATGGCCAGCTATGGGTGAATTTTATATGTAATTTTACCTTTATTTTTAAAAATGAAAAAAAAATGATAACCAACCAATCAAAAAAAAGTCTGTGAGAGAATAGAAATGTCTAGTGAGGAAATAAGTTTTATGCCCAATACAGGACAATGTGACCCTTCACCTCTGTCTCCCTTAGCAACAACACGCATTTCCACGTTGAACATTAAAAATTTACAATGTGGTTTCTCTTTAGAGGGGACAGGTAAAGAAATCTTGAGTGCTTTCTTCAGAGCTGGGGATAGAATAAAGCAAAGGCTGCCCAGCGGGGACAGCCAGAATATGGATCATACAGCTCAATTAAAATGCAGATTAAAATGAGCTGTCATTTGTCCGCGGTCACACTGGCAGTTCCGGCAGCATTTGAAGAGTGAGGCTGCACCCCACGATGGCAGACGGGGTTTCCACAACTCTGGGGAAACGCTTTCCACCCACTGTCTTACAACCAAACAGCCAGTCACATGGAAAACAGAATGAAGATATTTTCATATTTTAAAACGTTTCAGAATGGGTCTAGTGAGACGACTCCAGTGGGCGAAGGCACTTGCCTTGCAAGCCTTGGGATGTGAGTTCCATCCCCAGGAACCCTGTAAAAGTGGATGAAGAGAAAAGACTTAACAGAGTTGTTCCTGACCTCCCTGAAAGGACCATGGCCCCTCCCTCACACCCCAACCCCCCCCACACCAACAACAAAATTTTTAACAAAATTTATCTTCCACACAGCTTGCCATAGGAAACAATTGGAAGGGTGTCTCTTTGAATGAGAGAATGAATGAATAAATAAGGTTAGCGAGATGGCTTAGTAAATAATGTGCTTCCTGTGCAAATGTGAGGCCTGGAGTTCAAGTCCCCAGGCCTACTTTAGAAGCTGAGTGGGTGGGGTGGTGGTAGCCTGCCTGTGATTCCAGCACAGGTGTGGCAGAGGTAGTGAGCCCCCAAAGCAAACTCTGAGCTCTGGGTTCACCAAAGACTGCTTTGATATATAAGGTAGAGAGTGGTGGAGGAAGACAGGCACCTCCACCTCACACCTCTGTATGCATGTGTGCACACACCTGTGAACATATGCGCATGTGCACACATACACTCACCACACATGTGTGAAAAATACAACAGGCTGAAAATAACATAAACCAAGAAGAAAAAAGATAAATTTCAGAAAACAGAAGAATTCACAATTTTTGTTTTGTTTTGTTTTTGATTTCTCAGAACAGGGTTTCTCTGTGTAACATCTCTGGCTGTCCTGGAACTCCCTCTGAAAACCCAGCACTTGGGAGGCAGAGGCAGGCAGACCTCTGTGGGTTTGAGGCCAGCCTGGTCTAGAGAGCGAGTTCCAGGACAGGCTCCAAAGCTACACAGAGAAACCCTGTCTTGAAAAAAACGAAAAAGAAAGAAAGCAGAAGAGCTCAGGCAGCATTGAGTTTAAGGGAGGCGGACAATAGTGGGACCAAAAGTGGCCGCATATCCAGAAAACCACAGTGCAGGTGAGCTGGGAAGTGTATCCTTTGGCTGAAATAGCCCTTTGTCGAATCTGAGTTGAGGAAATTTGATTTGAGTCTGACCAACATCCTTTCCTTTGAGGACTCACTCTTCCCTTATTCAATAGTAATCTTATTTATCTGAATGATGTTGGGGCAGCTAAGCCACCCACCTGATGGGCCCAGAACTAAGTCTCAGCGTACCAACTCCAATGCTCTGGTCCTGCCATCAGGACTGGTTCAGGGATAGGCATAGTCCCAGGTAGGGAGGACACTCAGTGTTTCCCTGAACTACTTCTGGTGCTATTAAGAAACAACAACAATAACAACAACAAAAGGGCTGGAGAGATGGCTCAGCCATTAAGAGCACTGGCTGTTCTCCCCAAGTACCTAAGTTCAATTCCACATGGTGTTTAACAACTGTAACTCCTGGACTTTGACCCCCTGGTCTCTGGTACTCATATATCCAAAAAGGCAAAAACACTGATACATATTAAATAAATAAATAGATAAAGCTTTTAAATGCCTGACTCCAGTTTCTGGCATTCCGCCCCTCATCCCCGTCCCTGGCCAAAACCTCCATGAATAATCATGTAGTATATTTGCAGGGATAATCATCAGCACATACATAATACTAGAAAAGTAAATGCTGGTTTAGCAATAGGATATTGCTAAGTTATTGTACCACCATCAGATGGTACAATAGACACTATTATTGAACAATGCTGTGTAAAATGGTCTTAAAATATTGCAAGTAAAAGCTGCGTGTGGCAGCTTTAGTAATACTAGTAATACTGTAAGTCTATAATCCCAGGACTCAGAAGCAGAGGCAGGAGCATTGCCACAATTTCAAGGCCATCCTGATCTACACAGCAAATTCTAACCCCACACAAGTTATATAGCAAGATCCCGTTCCAACAAAACAAAACAAAAGTTGATCCTAACAGACATAGTTTATAACGCTGCTTTCAGACTCACAAAAATCTTCTCTCTGTGTGTATGAACAATACTGGTGTGGCCAGCAACTTTATTTTATCTTCTTCTTTTTTAGATTTATTTTTCTTTTATTTTACATATATGTTTGCCTTCATGTATGTATGTGCACCACACATGTACTTCATACCTTCAAAGGTCAGAAAAGTGTATCAGATCACCTGGGACTGGATTACAGATGGTTGTGGCACTATGCGGGCACTATCACTGCTGTGTAAAACACCATGGCCAAAAGCAACCTGAGGAGGAAAAGGTTTATTCCATCTTACAACTTGCTGCCCACCACTGAGGAAGTTGGGGCGGAAACCCTGAGACAGGAACTGGAGCAGAGACCGTGGATGCACTTTCTTTACTGGTTTGCTTAGTTTGCTTTCTTATATACCCCATACCTGTCTGGGGATGGCCCCCTCATATCCACTGTTAATAAAGAAAATGACCCCACGGGGAAATTAAAGACTTCCTAAAATTCAATTAAAATGACCACACAACATACCTAAATTTATGGGACACAATGAAAGCAGTGATAACAGGCAAGTTTATAGCACTAAATGCCTACATAAAAGAGCAAGAAAAATCCCACACTAGTGAATTAACAGGACATTTGAAAACATTAGAACAAAAAGAAGCAAACTCACCTAAGAGAACTAGACGGAAGGAAAAAATCAAATTGAGAGCTGAAATCAACAAAATAGAAACAAAGAAAACAATGCAAAGAATCAATGAGTCAAAGAGTTGGTTCTTTGAGAAAATCAACAAAATAGACAAACCTTTATTCAAACTAACCAAAAGGCAGAGAGAGAATATCCAAATTAACAAAGTCAGAAATGAAAAGGGGGACATAACAACAGACACAGAGGAAATACAGAGGATCATCAGGTCATAGTTTGAAAACCTGTACTCCACAAAATTGGAAAACTTAAAGGAAATGGACA
Source organism: Ondatra zibethicus (assembly GCA_004026605.1). Taxonomy (NCBI): domain Eukaryota; kingdom Metazoa; phylum Chordata; class Mammalia; order Rodentia; family Cricetidae; genus Ondatra; species Ondatra zibethicus. The sequence continues at coordinate 177,605 of PVIU01002275.1, forward strand.
ACTTTCTGGATAAATATCACTTACCAAAATTAAATCAAGACCAGATAAGCAAATTAAACAGACCTATAACTGCTGAAGAAATAGAAACATTCATCAAAAGTCACCCAACCAAAAAAAGCCCAGGAACAAATGATTTCAGCTCAGAATTCTACAAGACTTTCAAAGAGAAACTAATACCAATACTCCTCAAATTATTCCACACTCTAGAAACAGAGGGAACATTGCCAAACTCTTTTTATGAGGCTATAATTACCCTGATACCCAAACCACAGAAAGACAATACTAAGAAAGAGAATTACAGACCAATCTCACTCATGAACATTGATGCAAAAATACTAAATAAAATACTAGCAAATAGAACCCAAGAACACATCAGAACCATCATCCACCATGACCAAGTCGGCTTCATCCCACAGATGCAGGGATGGTTCAACATACGAAAATCT
>PVIU01002276.1:0-130298 GCA_004026605.1 Ondatra zibethicus
TTCCCCTATTATTTTACTGGGTATTCTTCAGGTAGCATAAATAGTCCCAAGCAGACCACAAGTAAGCATACAGAATTCAAGTTTGCCCTTGGGATGGCTTATCCACCTGTCGAATTGCTGTTTCCTCATGCTTCTATACTCCCATGTTCCCACAGACAGTTGTGAGTGTTGGGATTGAACCCTGCTCCTCTGGAAGAGCAGTCAGTGCTCTTAATCACTGAGCCATCTCTCTAGCCCCTTGCCTTCTTTTTCAAAGCAATGTAGCAGGCTGATTTTTGGGTGGTTTTGCTCTGCTCAAATTCACAAAACTCCACATTTCTTTTCTTTGAAGCTCAGGGACATGGTGCCAAAGGAGACAATGTCTATGAATTTCACCTGGAGTTCTTTGACCTCGTGAAGCCAGAGGTATGCTCTCTGCTTTCTCATAGCCTTTCCATTTAGGAAGTGCATACTAGCAGTTAAGTGAAAGAAAGGGCAGGATCTGAGGATGATGAGCAAAGGGGAGTGAGTGATACCGTTCTATGTGTAACAGAGCTCTGGTTTTAGCTGCAGAGGAATGGGAAGGCTGGGGGCCTGAGCTGCATCTGCTTTTGGCCATTATTTGTCATGTGAACTTCTATTTTGCTCACGTGTTAGATGAAGGCTCAGGTGAAATCTCTAGATCCCTCCCAGTTCTGGTGTTATCTTATTTTAGTGATGGCAGGGGAAAGTAGGGTGACAGATGGTTGAAGCCCTCTCTGTGAGGTTTTCATGAGACTCAGTCACTCTGTCAGTAAGGATTGTAGTGAGCAGAAAGGACGAAGATAGCTGGTCTTGAAAGAAAATTCTGGGAGTGTAAAAGCAGTTTTCTTCTTTTAGCCTCAGGAAGCTGATGATTCTGTATTCATATTTCTTGGGCACTTGAGTTACTGAATCCCCTTGTGTAGAGGCTTGTTCTGAGAGAGCTCAGATAGCCCTGGCAGGGCCTGAGCACACGTCATGGGCTCGCCATGGAGATAGAGTGAAAAGCTAGAACAGAATCAGAGAAAGACTCCGCTGTTCTTACCAGATGTTCTTTGCAACTGCACTTGCCCTAGAATCTTCCCCATGTAATATGCCTGGCAGAAGCAGAGAAGCTTCTCTGTGGAGCCACTCCAGGATGGTGCAGTCAGTGCTGGAAAAGCAGTTCTGACACTCACTTTCCCTCCTAGCCGGTGCACAGGCTGACCCAGAGGCAGGTGAACATCACAGTCCAGAAGAAGGTGAGCCAGTGGTGGGAGAGGCTCACCAAGCAGGAGAAGCGCCCACTGTTTTTGGCCCCTGACTTTGATCGCTGGCTGGATGAATCCGATGCAGAGATGGAACTGAGAGCCAAGGCGAGTAAGCATGTGGAAATCATGAGGGTTGGTAGGATAGGGACCCATTACACACTGGCTGGGAGGCCTGGTGACAGGATTGTAGGGTACTCACCATGGAAGTGTGGGAGGCTGCTTCACTCGGGGTTCCTGTGGTGTTTACTTTAGGATCAGGTCAAAGTGATAATTTCTGTGGGAGAGGTAAAATACCATTCTTATCACATTTTGAAGACATAGAGTCAAAAGTCAGAGCAATGCTGGCCAAGGCAGTGCTTATCTGGGTCCTCTCCCGCTCTTCACGGTATTCTTTGGAAGGAAGTCGCTACATGGATCACACTTTCAGAGTAGGGAGATATGTCTCCATATCATTTGTTTGAAAATTCTCTACATGAAAAATTGTCCTGTTCTCTCCCGTTTCTTTATTCAGTCATTTCCATTATTTTATGTTTAGGATTATAATCTAACACTGTTCTCGTTGATCAAATCATTCCCGCTGTGGGTATTGGAGGCTCTTTCACAGCAGCTCGGACCCAAAATAATCACACAGAAACTATATTAATTACAATACTGTTTGGTCAATAGCTTAAGCGTATTTCTAGCTAGCTCTTACATCTAAATCAACCCATCTATATTATTTTATATTTTACCACAAAGTTTGTGGTTTACTGGCACTTCTGCACAGGTGACTTTTTCCTCCAGCGGCTACATGGTGGCCTTCTGACTCTGCCTTCTCTCTCTCTACATTTCTGGATTTTCTTCCTGGCTTTACTCTGCTAAGCCATTGGCCAAAAGCAGCTTCTTTATTTTTTTTTCCTTAAATATTTATTTATTTATTATGTATACAATACTCTGTCTGCCTGTATGCCTACAGGCCAGAAGAGGGCACCAGACCTCATTACAGATGGTTGTGAGCCACCATGTGGTTGCTGGGAATTGAACTCAGGACCTTTGGAAGAGCAGGCAATGCTCTTAACCGCTGAGCCATCTCTCTAGCCACAGCAGCTTATCAATCAATGGCAGTAAAACATATTAACAGCATACAGAGGGGCATCCCACAGCATTCACCATTGTAGGGTATTATTTTTATTTTTTCTCTTCATTCTTTCTTTTTGGCATTCTATAATCTACCCCAGGTGTAGTTTATATATCCTTTGCTTCAGTCCTAGAAGAACCATTTCTTTAAGGAACTGTTTTTTTTCTTTCCATTTTACTTATGTGTATTGGTATTTTGTCTGCATGTAGATCTCTGTCCACAAAGTCCAGAAGAGGACATTAGATCCATTGGAACTGGAGTTGCAAATGGTTTTGAGTCACTGTGTGGGTGCGGAACTCTAACCCAGGCCCTCTGGAAGAGCAGCCAGTTCTCTTAACCACTGAGCTATCTCTGTAGTCCAACCTGTTTTATTTTTGGAGAGTGATATTAGCAGCCTGATCAGCTGACAGTGAGGAAATACAGGTGTGCATACTCACGCATACATATACTTAGACATGCAAATTTGTGTCTGTTTGTTTTTTAAGCTAAACATAAGTTTACACTGAACCTGGACATGGACATGAGCTTAGCTTCTGGAAAAAAAAATACACCTTATATTAGAAGTGTTGCTCTTGAAGAGGATCCGAGTTCTGTTCCCAGCCCCCCCCCCATCAGATGGCTTACAACACCTCTCTAACTCCAGTTCCAGGGGATCTGGTGGCCTCCTCTGGCACCTGTACTCACATGGACACACACACACACACACACCTAATTAAAACGTAAATAAATAAAATCTTAAAAATTGAAATGGCACTTCCTGCCTTCAGCTACTATTCTTTGTTGCTCTGACAAGTCTACAAAGGGTGTCCTTTACAGCTGTAAGAGTAAAGATTGTCCCAGGCAATCATCTAGAAACTAGTCAATTAGCCATTAGTTGAGTAAGTATCCTATGCTCAAATCCAAAGCTGTGATCTGGGACAGTCTCTTCAGCAGAGCATGGAACAAAAGGGAAGGAGGTGGCCTGAGGGGTCCGATCTCTTTCCCTGCACCTGGCCTTTCTGTAAGCATACAGGAATCTAACTTGTATTCTTGGAAAATTTCTGTTTACTTCTAGGAGGAAGAACGGCTAAATAAACTCAGATTAGAAAACGAAGGCTCCCCTGAAAGTAAGTGGCTCCCAGTTAACCTGTGATGGAGTTGGGTGGTAGCAGGGCAGGAGAGGGGGAAATTCACACTGAGGAATGCTTGGGTGAGTCCTTGTTTATGCACACACAACAAAGCCTTACCTTTAAAGATGTTTCCTTTCTGTTTGGGACTAGCCTTGTCTGAGTAAACCAAGGCTAATGTAGCAGACAAGAACCTCGGTCTCCTGGATGGACTAGGGGCAGATGGCACCCAAACCTGCAGCCTGGTGTTTCCTCTCTCTTAAGTGTGAAGGGCTGTGCTGTAGATGTCTGTGGTTATCAGCTCTCGAAATGGAAAGTGTTTGCATGTGTGTCTGTGTATCATGTGCATGTGGGGCACTCGAGGAAGCCAGAAGAAGGTATTGTATCTTCTGAAACTGGAGTTACAGCCAGTTGTGAGCTTTGATGTAGGTGCTGGGAATCAAACCAGGGTCCTCTGCAATAGCAGCAGGTGCTCTTCACCACTGAGCTGGCTCTCTAGCCCCATTCAGAGTTATTATTGTTATTATTATTGTTGTTGTTGTTATTATTATTTTTGAGATAAGGTCTTACTTTATAATTCTGGCTGGCCTGGAATTCAATATGTAGACCAGGCTGGCCTTGAACTTATAGAGATCTGCCTACCTCGGCTTCCCGAGTGCTGGGATTAAAGACATATCTATTCTCCCAAGCTATTCAGAATCTTAGAAAAAAATTTCATTTTATCTAGCCAAATGTTTTTTAGAAAGAAGATCTGTAAGTGAATATATAATGTTTGTGGTGATGGTGCAGCAGCTGCCTGTTACACACGCTGCCTGGAAAGCACTGGAGCAGCTCTAGGTGTGGGGCTGGGCGAGTTAGTTGTGGGCACCGTCCTCAAGAACTGGGACTCCACGGGCAGGCTCGTACTGGACTGTGGGAACTGCTTGTGAACAACAGAGCGAGATGAGGCTCATTACTTATTCTGGATCAAACCTTTGTAAGGGCACTATTTGGCATGCCATAAGTAGGGAAGGAGACAGCTTTAGAGAAGTGGTTTCCAGATGTGTTCTCTGGAACCTCAAGGGTTTCCAGAAATGCTTTGCAGGGGATAAGTCGTTCAAGAAGCTCTACTTTAATTCACATGATCTTGTGTTTTATACATTAAGGTTCTGACTGTGTGTGTGTCGTGTGTGTTGTGCGTTTCAAATGAGTTTTAAAGAAGATTTGAGTGGCCACTAATTTAGAAAAATAGTCTTCAAAGAATAAAAACACAGTCTCTAAAGAGAATTAGTGGAAGCAAAGAACAATATAAAAAGCCACCTTGATGAAGACGCTCCCTCTGCAAGAACCTGAATTCAATCTCGGAACCCACATAAAGAAGGAAGGAGAGGGCTGGAGAGGTTAAGAGCACTGACTGCTCTTCCAAAGGTCCTGAGTTCAACTCCCAGCAACCACATGGTGGCTCACAGCCATCTGTAGTGAGATCTGTCGCCCTCTTCTGGCGTGCGGGCATACAAGGAAGCAGAATGTTGGATACATAATAAATAAATAAATCTTAAAAACTGACTTCACAGAGTTGTCCTCTGACTTCCACACTTGAGCCGTGACACATGTACTTGACCGCTAATAATAATAACAACAGTTTTTTGTTTTGTTTTGTTTTTTATTTGTTTTAATTTTTGAGACAAGGTCTCACAAAATAGCTTTTGGCTGGCCTGGAGCTTACTATATAGACCAGTCTGGCCTCAAACTCACAGCTGTTCTCCTGCCTCCGCCTCCAAAGTGCTGGGCACCAACATGACTGGCCCAAATAAAATTGTTTTTTTAAAGGCCACCTTTGATAGTTACATTAATTTCTTTTTAGTGTTTTAAACTTTAGATGTAGTAAAAAAAATCTTTTTTGGTACTTTTTGGCCCCGTAGAATGGGCTTGGTGTGGCCATCAGCCAAGTGTTGATGAGAATATTGATGTCACATTTGGCGTGGAGCAGCAAAAGCTGAACGCCCCCCTCTGCCCCAGACTCATCCTTTCTTCCCCTCTCTTGTGAGGGGGCTATAAGGCCATACCCTTCACAACCCTCGCTCTGTAGACATCTTCCTGCCTCTGGCTGTATCCTCCTCCTGCTGTCTCTAGAGGCACAGTTCAGATCCTGTTGTATCCACAGAGACCTTCCCACTGCCTCTTTTCCCTGCCTAATTTCTTTTTTTTTTTCACCAGTAAATATTCAGAAGCTGTCCTTTGAAAGTCTGTGGCTGTCCAGACAATTATAAGCTCTTAGCAGCGCGTATGTTTCGCTCTGTTCCTGCCCCCGTAAGGCTCTCTGTGGTGTCTGGCACACCGTGTTCAGCCAGGACTGGCTCCGTGAATATATGACCAAATCTCAGAATTGTTATTTTTCAAATACTGTTTCTATTAGTGAACTAGTTTGGTCTACACAATCTTTTTTTTTTAATAATTTATTTTATGTGGCTTGGTGTGAAGATTTCATATGAGGTCCCATGGATTTGGATGCAGAAACGTGCTGGAAATTGAACCCAGGTCCTCTGCAAGAACAGACAGTGCTCTTAACCACTGAGCCATCTCTCCAACCCGGTTTACACAATCTTAAAACAAAAACAAAACTCCTAAAACTCCAGAGAAGAGAAACCAGTAGATTATGTTAACTAGAGCAAGAACTGAAGGGAACTCTATTTCCTTACATTCGTTGCCAGGGGTGGCACTTTTCTCCTGAGCTGGCTGAGTCTATGAAAGGAGGCAGGTGAACACACACGCTGGCAGGCAAAGTTCAACATTTTTTTTTTAAAGATTTATTTATTTATTATGTATACAGTATTCTCAGTATTCTGTTTGCATTTATGTCTGCAGGCCAGAAGAGGACACCAGATCTCATTACAGATGGTTGTGAGCCACCATGTGGTTGCTGGGAATTGAACTCAGGACCTTTGGAATAGCAGGCAGTACTCTTAACCGCTGAGCCATCTCTCCAGACCCAACATTATTTTCTTTATGGGAGAGGGAGTCCAGGCTAGGAAGACATGGGCCAGATAATTTTGAGGGAGCTTAGAGCCACCCAGGTGGAAGAAGGGGTTGGAGCCCAGAACTTCTCTCTGGGATCATGCTGAGTAGCTCTCTGCCCTACTTTGCTTTTTAGCTCTTACAAGCTTGAAGAAAGGGTACCTGTTCATGTACAACCTCGTGCAGCTTCTGGGCTTCTCCTGGATCTTTGTCAACCTGACGGTGCGCTTCTTTATTTTGGGAAAAGGTGAGTATGAACATTCTGAGTAGCTCTCTTCGCCTTCGGCACGAACAGTCACCCTGCTCTTCTTGCCCTTCCCCGTGCCCATAGCACTCATTTCAGTTCCTGGCGAGACAGGCTGACGGGAGCAGTCCGAGAGATTTCACTTCTGTAGATGTGACACACATGACATTAAGTTACTCCCCTCATGTCTTCATCAGTGAGGCACTTCTGTGGAATATTCACTAGTGTGACATTGTGAAGCATATGGGAAGAGTTAACAATAGCATGAAACAACACTCATGAGAGGCTAAAATTAATGTAGAAATTGTTCTTGTTTGAGAGGAAGAAACCAAACCAACTTGCAAACAAGTACAGTCAAAAAGATCAGAAAGCAGTTTTCCACTAGCTCGAATGTAGGTGATCTTGAGTTTCTTTTGTAAAGTAGGTATGGGGAAAATAGAACTATAATAGAAAATGTAATCTGTTTGAAAAGAAAATGAATTCCTGTAGAGCATCCTCCCGTTTGTCCCTGAATTGTCCACCTGCGGTTCGCGGCAGTCGTGCTGTTTAGTGGGGGAGTTTGTTGAAAGAGGAGGAACTGTGAGTTGTTTTCCCAGCCCCAACAGTGGGCTTTGCACACACAGTGGCAGGCTAGGAAAGTCATGTGCCCAAGGGCTTACAGCTGCCTCTGTGTAATCACGTGAGAGAACGAAGAAGTCTCAGGCGCAGTTACTCTCAGGTCTCTCTGCTATTAGCATGACTTTATCAGAAGCCACACGGAAGGAAAACAGGGACCTTCAGATACATAAATGCTTGCCTCGTTCAACCTAAGATGATGGGTGAATTCTGAGTGTTCTTGATAAGGCTGCTGGTTACAGGGCTGGCAAGATGGCTCAGAAGGTAAGGGTGCTTGCTGCCAAGCCTGAAAATCTAGCTCCACTACCCACATGGTCAGAGGAGAGAACCGACCTCAGGAATTGTCCTCTGACAACCACAGGCATGCTATGGCATGTGTACAGCAATATACGCTGTACATGCATGCTAAATGTCTTAAGGAGGATATTGTTTGTTTGTTTTGAGACAGGGTTTCTCTGTGTAGCCCTGGCTGTCCTGGAACTCACTTTGTAGATAAGGCTGGTCTTGAACTCAGAGGTTTATCATGGTACTTTTTCACTGGGACTGCCAGCCCACAAATAACGACATGAAGACTTATTATTAATTATGAAATTCCTAACTAGCTCTTATAACTTAAATTTACCTGATTCTCTTTCCTTTTCTCTTTCTTTCTTTTTTTTTTTTTTTGGGTGGGGGAGCGTTCAACACAGGCTTTCTCTGTGTAGCTTTGTAGCCTGTCCTGAAACTTGCTCTGTAGACCAGGCTGGCCTCAAACTCATATAGATCCCCCTGCCTCTGCCTTCCAAGTACTGGGATTAAAGGCATGCACCACCACAGCCTGACTTAATTAAACTGTTTTTATTAATCTGTGTTCTTCACGAGGCTCGGTTACCTCTACTCTGTACTGTATGTCTGACCTCTTTAGTGTTATCCTTGCGTCTTGCTGATAGAATCTTGTGTACCTACATTTCTCTTCCCCTTTCTCCTCAGAAATCCCACCTATCCTCTCCTACCTAGCTATTGGCCATTTAAATCTTTATTACACCAGTCACAGTAATACATCTTCACACAAATATCCCACAGCAGAGATCCGCCTGCCTCTGCCTCCTGAGTGATGGGACTAAAGGTGTGTGCCACCACTGCCTGCTGTCATAAAGAGTCTGAAGACAGCTGGCCATAGGGTGATTCAGTCCAAAAGCTCTCAAGTTGTCAAGTGTGGTGTAACAGGCCTGTTGGCTCATTGATGATCAATTCTCAACTATTATTTGCTTTTCTATGGACCCTCTTAACTGAGGATTTAGGTTACAAATACATGAATAATGATTGTATCTGCCAGTGGCTTTCCTTTTCGTTTTTGTTTTTCAAGACAAGGTTTCTCTATGTATCCCTGACTGTCCTGGAACTACTCACTCCATAGACTATGCTGGCCTCAAACTCAGAGGTTCGCCTGCCTCTGTCTCCTGAGTGCTGGGAGTAAAGGTGTGCACCACCACTGCCTGACTCTTTCTTTTCTTTTTGTTGTTGGGGTTTGGTTTTGGTTTTATTGGGAGCATTTGGAGGTGTTTGTTGCTGCTGCAGTGATTTAAGGGTGCTATTTGTGTTCAGTAGGCAGGGCTAGGAATCCCCCTCTTTCTGCAATGTGCAGTACAGAGATGGTCCTGCCTAGGATGTCAGTAGTGCTTGATTAAGAAGTGTTGCAAGAAGAATGCAGGAGCAGCATGTTCAGGCAGGGATGGTGTGAAGGCTGCAGGAGCAGCATGTTCAGGCAGGGATGGTGTGAAGGCTGCAGGAGCAGCATGTTCAGGCAGGGATGGTGTGAAGGCTGCAGGAGCAGCATGTTCAGGCAGGGTTGGTGTGAAGGCTGCAGGAGCAGCATGTTCAGTCAGGGTTGGTGTGAAGGCTGCAGGAGCAGCATGTTCAGGTGTGAGGATAGGCCTCTCAGAAAGCACTGCCCATGTGCAAGCCTCATGGGAGAACTAGTAGACATTTTGAATTTTTATCAAATAATATACTCAAATATTCTGTACTCTTAGATAATTGGACCATTTATAGATCAATGCACTTAGAAATGTTTCAGAGGACAATGCACTTAGAAATGTTTCAGAGGACAACCTTATATTAACAAGGCCTTTAAAACCATTATTTCTTTTTAGTTAGAATGGATTCTCAGAATTCTAAGAATTAGTAACCCTAAAGCTACAAACACAGTTAAATCTTTTGAAACCTAATTTTAAGGATTTTATTTTTAGGGGCTGGAGAACTGGTTCAGTGGCTAAGAGCACTGACTGTTCTTCCAAGAGAACCTGGGTTTGATTCCCAACAGCCACATGGCAGCTCACAACTGTCTGTAAGTTCAGTTCCAGGTGATCAGATGCCCTCTTCTGATCTCCTATGGTGCCAAGCATATAAGTGATGCACAGGAATACATGCAGACCACGCTACCAAATACATTAAAAAATGGTAATAATAATAACCAACTTTAAAGATTTTATTTTTAAAAATGTGTGTACACGTGCAAGAATGTATATGTGCAAATGAATGTAGGTGCCCTTGGATGCCAGGAAGAGGGAGTTGAATCTCCTGGAGTTGGAGTTATAAGTGGTTGTGAGCTTCCCTATGTGGTGCAGGGTACCAAACTCAGGTCCTCTGTAAGAGCAATGTGTGCTTCTAACTGCTATTGCTAATTGCAATAGCCTTCCTGAAACCTAATTTTAGGCAATACTTTTACCTTTGCATCTACGTGTAATTGAATTTTTCATTGCCTATATAATATAGATGATAGATTTAGCTTTAAGTTAGAACAGTCAGTGATCTGAAAAGAGTTACACTTTGTCTTTACATCGATTTCCTTTTTCATTAGGTAGTAACAGAAGGAAAGCTAGGTGTGCTTTTTTTTTTTTTTTTTCCAGGAGAAGGGGACACAGGGTCTTTGTGTTCACTTTCTTGAGATAAAGGGAGCTCACTCTTCTGGGAGTCCTGAAGACTGTCCTGGCTTAGGCTAGAAGCATGAACCTGACTTCCAAGTTCTTTCCCTGTAAGGCTTGGTCTAATCTGAGAAGTGCCTCTGTTAGAACTCAAGCTGGATTGACCGGTCATGTGTGCTTGTGCCCTAGAGTCCTTCTACGACACCTTCCACACCGTGGCTGACATGATGTATTTCTGCCAGATGCTGGCACTAGTGGAAACCCTCAATGCCGCCATTGGAGTCACGAGCTCCCCAGTGCTGCCTACTCTTATCCAGGTATTGAAGAGTTGAATGTGAGAGTGAGGAATGAAAGAGTTTAATATGTATCCAGTAGATAGGTCATAATTTGTCATGTTTCAGTTATTACTTTCTTCTTCTTCTTCTTCTTCTTCTTCTTCTTCTTCTTCTTCTTCTTCTTCTTCTTCTTCTTCTTCCTCTTCCTCTTCTTCTTCTTCTTCTTCTTCTTCTTCTTCTTCTTCTTCTTCTTCTTCTTCTTCTTCTTCTTCTTCTTCTTCCTCTTCCTCTTCTTCTCCTTCTCCTCCTCTTCCTCCTCCTCCTCTTCCTCCTCCTCCTCCTCTTCTTCTTCTCCTTCTCCTCTTCCTCCTCTTCCTCCTCCTCCTCTTCCTCCTCTTCCTCCTCCTTCTTTTGGTTTTGTTTTTTGTTTTTGTTTCTTGAGACAGGGTTTCTCTTTGTAGCTTTGTAGCCTGTGCTGAATTTGCTTTGTAGACCAGGCTGGCCTCAAACTCACAGAGCTCCACCTGCCTCTACTTTCTGAGTGCTGGGATTAAAAGAGTGAGTCATCACTGCCTGGCTTCCATGTTTCAGTTATTGAACATATTTATTTGCATAGAATGGCATAATTTATTTCAGCATGTAGGGAGATTTAATTTTTTTTAAGTCAGGGTCTCTCTAGTACTGGCTGTCCTAAAATTTGCTCTGTAGACCAGTCTATCCTTGAACTCAGAGATCATCCTTCCTCTGCCTCCCAAGTGCTGGGACTAAAGCTGTACACTATCATATATGGCCTTACAGGAAAATTGTAAAGCACTGATATTTTCCAAAGCATATTTTCCCATTGTTGGCCTGTTTCGTTGTTTATCACACTTTCATGCAGTGACGTTATGAAGAACTTTAGGGTTGTTTGATTTTCCAGCAGGAGCAGAGAAGCCTATTTCTTGGTTTGAACAAAGAATTCCTGCCCCTCCGCTCTTTCTGCAGTGTATGTAGGTGGCTTTAGCTGCTAAAATTCAGCATCTAGAAAGTTTTTTTTTGTTCCTTCCAATTCTTGTTGCCCCAGTCAATTATTGTCAGGAATGGAGCACCAAGGTCTTTGATCCTCCTTGTCGTGTTCCTTAGCGGATCACGTACTGTGCAGAACATTGCCCAGCTGCAGAGGCAAACAGTTGGCTCTGGTCACTGGCCTCATCTCAGTGTTGATTTTATGTGCACTGTGAGGTTGTCTGCTCTCCCAGCCGTGTGTTCCCACAGAGCAATTGCTTGGCAAGAGGTATTAGTTAATGTGGCAGACTTTATTACTTAGGGGTTTTTCTGCCTCTAGGAAGAGGCTGTCCATTTAGTTTAAAAAGTAACAGGAGATAGTATGTGATACAATAATGTGGAATATTATATTCTGTATGTTAAGATCCATGATAAGTAAGAACTCAGGTTGAATTTTTTTTTTTGCCAGCTGGAAGGGACAGACTCAGAATCACCATCTATCTAGGAAGTGCCTTTCATGTAGGACACGGTGGGTGTGACATGGGTCTGGGCATGGCCGTGTGCCCTGACAGGGCTTATTTTGACTTATTTGATGGCTGAATTTGCCACAGCAGGTTGATTGGAGCACTTAACATATATTGAGGGGTTACAGTGCAGAGTGAGGACATGAGCTAACTCAAGTGACAGTTCCTGGATACTGAGCAGGAATAATAAGAAAGCAATGGAGACCAAAAGCCTAGGAAGCAAGGGAGGAGGTTCCTTGTTGCTCTTTGAGAAAACATGAAAGAATCAGGCCCAGTGCTTAGCTGAAGTGATTTGATGGAAAACATTTTCTATTTAAAATAATCATGGATCAGGCTGGATCGCAGCCGCCAAAATGAAGTTCAATCCCTTTGTGACTTCTGACCGGAGCAAGAACCGCAAACGGCATTTCAATGCACCTTCTCACATTTGGCGGAAGATCATGTCTTCCCCCCTTTCCAAAGAGCTGAGACAGAAGTACATTGTTCGATCAATGCCCATTTGAAAGGATGACGAAGTTCAGGTTGTCCGGGGACACTACAAAGGCCAGCAGATTGGCAAAGTGGTCCAGGTGTACAGGAAGAAATACGTCATCTACATTGAACGGGTGCAGCAAGAAAAGGCTAATGGCACAACCGTCCACGTGGGCATCCACCCCAGCAAGGTAGTTATCACCAGGCTAAAGCTGGACAAAGACCGAAAGAAGATCCTGGAAAGGAAAGCCAAGTCTCGACAAGTAGGAAAGGAGAAGGACAAATACAAAGAAGAAACAATTGAGAAGATGCAGGAGTAGGGGCGTCTCAGACAGTTTTCATTAAAGACTGCTTGAGTTAAAAAAAAAAAAATAATCATGGATCAGTAGACTTAAATGTGCTTACTGGCTTTGCAAAAATACCGTAGAGAATTCTTTTTGAGGAAACTCAGCAAATTCAATGGTGATGATGTGCTCTGCTAATGTAGACAGAGTAAGGAAATACCCATTTAGATCAAATGACTGAAAGACGAAGTGACTGGGCATGCAGCGCTGTGCTGGACACACATCTGCAAAACCGCAGAACTTATAGCCTCAGTTTAAGTATCACTAGGTATAGGGGATGTGAAGTGGAGAAGTGAGAGCCTCCCCTCGTGAGCAGAGGCTCCAGAGAGCAGTTTGTGAAGGTGAAGTAAATAAACTTGCCGCTCCAAGTCTTGTCAGCAGAAACCTTCCTTCTGAAGGGTTGGCCCTTCCAGAGGCGGGATGTATTGTTTATGAGTTGGCATGGTAGCACAAGCCTGTAACCCAGTACTTGGGAGATTAAGACGGGAGGTCTGAGTGCAAGGCGAGCCTAGAGTAGCTGGTGAGACCTTTCTCAACAAAACGAAAGATGCCAAGTCCTCCAGAAGGATCTGTGATAGAAATTACAGAGTAATACATATAACATTAATTCTGAAAAGTTAAACGATAGGCATATGGGGGCCGGAGAGATGGTTCAGTAGTCAAGAGTGCTCGCTGCTCTTTCAGAGGACCTGAGTTTGGTTTCCAATACCCATGTCAGGTGGCTCACAACCATCTGTAGCTCTAGCTCTGGAGTATTCCAATTCTGCCTTCTGGCTGCCATAGGTACCCACATACAAGTGGCACACACATACACATAAATAAAAATAAATCTTAAAAAAATTTCTGTGAAATAGCATATTATGTAGAACACATGCACAAGCAGTAGGCTGTGCAGACAGGTAGTGGAATGATACGCACAGGATAGCATTGTATATAGTACAGCAGTTACTGGATCTGTAATGCTCTGTTCCGTACTGTGGGTTATGCAGGCACCAATGTTCATTGGCAGTATCCTTTGTATTGTGTTTGTGTGTATGTATGTGTGCTTTTGATACTGGAGAAACAGTAGTAACTTGATGTTCTAAGGATCTACTAAACGTGCTTAGGAAATACTGAGTTGCACAGAACAGAATTTAGCTCTTGTTTGTCTTATCAGGAATAGCGTGATTCTGCCAGCAGGTAACAGCTGTCTGGTAGAGCAGCCCTGATGTCTGGAGACGGCTCTGACAGTTGTCTTTTTACACTGGAAATCTCCCCATTTGTCCAAACAACCAAACTTTGGGATTTCTCTCTCTGTGAAACGTGTTTAATTGCTCAAAGTGTAACTTGGGTCCCTGAAACTATAAGTTGATGGGAGTTTCTGCTCAGGGCTGGGTTCATTTTGTGTGTTAGCCAGAACCAGTTTTCCACTGTTATTAAAGGGTTTTTATGTATTAATCTCTAACTGGTGAAGTGATTTCTCACTGGGAAGGCATGTTCTATATTACTTTAATGTACACATTATGTAGGTGATGTATTTATATACACAGAAAAGTACCTATTTATTTACAAAGACTGCTTGGATCATTTTTCCAATACTGTAACAAGGGGCCATGAAATGTCTCAGTGGGTAAAAGCTCCAAACATAGCATCTCCTGTGGTAAGAGAGAACCGACTTCTGCAAGCACACTCATTCCACCCTGCCACCCCCAATGAAACCTTAGCAAAGGCTTTAAAAAGGGGGCATTTGTAGGAATATGCATGCATATGCTGCGGACATGCAGACAGATATAGAAGTAGGTGCGCACATAGATACGATATGTAAATTTTCTCTCCTTTGGGTATTTTTTAACAGTTTCTTGGAAGAAATTTTATTCTGTTTATCATCTTTGGCACCATGGAAGAAATGCAAAACAAAGCCGTGGTTTTCTTTGTGTTTTATTCATGGAGCACAATTGAAATTTTCAGGTGGGTAGAAATACTTGCCCCTCTCTGGAGTGAATGTTGCCTTGACTGGAAGTTTCATTTGGTTTGGGGCTAGCATTATACATGTGAGAATTCTAGCTCCATCAGCGAGCTGTGCACCGATTAGAGCCCAGGCTGTAGGGAACAGAGAACCAGAGAATAAAAGACTGTTGGGTTGCAAAGACCAAAGGCCCAACCATGAGGGAAATACTTGAGAAGGCTGGAGGAGCACAAGGTGGGAGCAGTAATCCGGGTGGATGGGTTAGTCAGTCGCCTTCCTGAGGCATGGTAAGCTCTTATTCAAGAGTACTCATGTCTTGAGCTTAGCTTAGCTACTTTTTTTCCCTTTGAATTGTCAGTAAAAATACCTTTTGAAAAATTGATTCAGTGCCTGGTATAGTGGCACATATCTGGAATTCCAGAACTCCAAAGGCTGAGGCAGGAAGATTGCCATGAATTTGAGGTCAGCCTAATCTATAGACAACAGAAGAATCTATCCAGTTGTGTTCTGTTTTAGCCACTCCAGCCAGTGTCTGCTTCCCCATGGAGTCCTATGCAGCAAGGCTTCTGTAGATCGCCTCCTCAGCTCTAGGTGTGAGCAGTGCTAGTTTGAGAGTTCATGGTGCCGTGGAAAGGGGCAGTGGTGCTTGGCCCACGTCTTAGCTGTGCCTGGGTCTGCCCCTCAGGCAGGCCGGGTGCAAAAGTGTGAAACAGATTCAGGGTCCTTGATTTTTAACAGTTTCTATTTGGGAAAAAATGAATTTCTTGTGATGTTTCTTTTTAAAAAAATTTTTTTTCAGTCAGGGACAGTGTAGCCTTGGCTGGCCTTGTTACATAGATTGGGTTATCCTTGAACTCAGACATTTGCCTGCATCTACCTCCTCTGTGCTGGGACTAACCACTGCCATGCCTAGTGTGATGTCGCTTTTAAGGCTGAGCATTTCTGACTCCAGATTAGAAGCATTTTGTATAATTTTTTAGGACCATCTATTTATGGCAGAGTTTGGCATCTCTACCCACTGGGAACATAGATGAGAACAAAGCTAATTAGGTTCTAAGCATCCAACGAGTAGCTGAACAAAGAGAGTTCCTTGAAGAATACACTGAGCCTGCCAATGGAGTTCACATCCTCTGTGGAGTTGGAGAGGAGTCTGATGGGGGTTTGTGAATAGCTAACCCAGGACTATAATTCTGTTCTGAAGCCACATGCTGCAGGGCAAACCCTTTGGTATTTGTGAGTGCTGATCTAGGGTCGAATTCAGAACCGGTAGTGGCTGCTATCACTGAACTCTGTTCTCCATAGGTACCCCTTCTACATGCTTTCCTGCATCGACATGGACTGGAATGTGCTCACGTGGCTCCGTTACACTATGTGGATTCCCTTATACCCCCTGGGATGCTTGTCAGAAGGTATTTTCAGAAACTTTCTGTCTCATAGTGTAGCTCCCAGGGGTGCCCCAGGGGTTAAAAGGCCGTTTCTGCTTCTGCCAGCCTTGGTCTACTCAAGGTGCTGCTAAGACCTTGAGGGATTTCTTTTGATGGCCTCTTTGCATACTTCTTGTGCTGTTCCAGAGGCATGGGGCTCATTAACAAGGCTTGGAAGAGGGTGCTCAGGAGCTGCATGCTCTTTATTGGCATGCTATCCTTAGTATTCCAAAGTGAGATCTTATTCCAGACAAGCCCATAGTGAATGGATCAGGCAGAGAAAACATCTCCTGAAGCCTCAGGCTGGACCTGAGGCCTGAGCTGCTGGAGGCTGTTGCTTCATGCACTTGTTCCATCTGCTTCTCATTATCTGTTTGTTTCCTTCCAGCTGTGGCAGTGATCCAGTCCATTCCAATATTCAACGAGTCAGGAAGGTTCAGTTTTACTTTGCCATATCCAGTGAAGATGAAAGTCCGATTTTCCTTCTTCCTTCAGGTTTACCTTGTAATGTTATTCTTAGGTAAGTACTAGCTATACATGCACATTTCTGCCATGTGTCAGGATAGCCAAGCGGTTCTGTTTCCAGCATCCTTGTTACAGTTCTACTTCTGAAAGAGTGGTGAGGAAGGTTTTCTTCTTGAAAACAGAGGGTGGGAGTATGCTGCGTTTGGAGATCTTTTCTTTTTGGTCTAAGTAGCTGAACTATGACTTTCTTGGTCACTGGGAGTCTGTCTGTGATATGGATATTGGGGAAATAGCACAGGTTATCTCTTGAGGAGTGGCTAAGGAGCCCTTCTAGAGCAGTAGGAGATAGCTATGCTGCCTCTATTCTGACTAGCTTGAGGGCTGAGGCAGGGTTGCTTAAGCACAGGAATTTGAGCCCAGTCTCAAAAAATTGAGATACAATATAATATAAGATGGGCGGTGGTGGCGCATGCCTTTAATCCCAGCATTCCAGAGGCAGAGGCAGGCAGATCTTTGTGAGTTCAAGGCCAGTCTGGTCTACAGAGCAAGTTCTAGGATAGGCTCCAAAGTTACAGAGAAACCCTGTCTCGAAAACAAAAACAAATTGAAATAGAGCTCCTGTCACATTTCCTTGAGCGGCACATTAATTCCTCATCCACAGGTTAGGAGGTGCAGTTATAAGCACATTAATTCCTCATCCACAGGTTAGGAGGTGCAGTTATAAGCACATTAATTCCTCATCCACAGGTTAGGAGGTGCAGTTATAAGCACATTAATTCCTCATCCACAGGTTAGGAGGTGCAGTTATAAGCTGGGCAGTAGTAGCACACACCTTTAGTTCCAACACTCAGGAGGCAGAGGCAGGAGGTTCTCTGAGCTTGAGGTTGTGAGTGACTTCTAGGACAGCCAGGGCTACACAGAAACCCTGTCTCCTGGAGGAAGAAAAGAGAGAGGTGGAAATGTGGCTGGTGGCAAGGGAAGGAGGTAGTGATGACCTCTTAGGTTGTTGGAAAGCTTCCTGCTGGCCATGACCACCTACTTAGTAATTTAGGTTTGTATAAAACATAAGTTCTAAATTAATTCATGTAAGTTAAGAACTAATGGGAACAAGAAATAAACCTTAGGGGGCTGGAGAGATGACTCAGCAGTTAAGAGCACTGATTGGTCTTAACTCAGAGGGCCTGAGTTCAGTTCCCAGTACCATCCGGTGTCTCACAACCATCTATAGTGGGATCTAATGCCCTTTTCTGCATAACGGCATACCTGCAGATAGAGCACTCATATACATTAAATAAATAAATCTTTAAAAATAAACATTTTAAAAACCCTTATTTATTTGAAAGCCATCGTAACTTAGAGGATTCCTTTTAAATGTCTTTTTAGATTATATATATATAATATACCTGTTGTCTTAGTTAGGGTTTCTATTGCTGTGAAGATATCATGACAACTGTTATAAAGAAAACATTTAATAGGGGTGGCTTGCTTACAGTTTCAGAGGTTCAGTCCATCATCATCATAATGGGGAGCATGCCAGTGTATAGACAGATGTGGTGCTGGAGTAGCTGAGATGCCTACCTCTTATAGGCAACAGGAAGTCAGCTGACAGTCACACTGAGGGAAGCTTGAGCAAGAGAGACCTCAAAGCCCGCCCCACAGTGACACACTTCCTCCAACAACGTCATACCCACTCCAACAAAGCCACACCTTCAAATAGTGCTGCTCCCTGAGATTATAGGGGCCAATTACATTCAAACTACCACACCTGCTATATTTGGTTTAAATAAGCATAGCTGTCTACGTTGCTGGTAACAGCAGGTTCAGCCAATAGCAGCTGAAAAGCAAGTATTTTTTAAATCAATTTCTGAGAGCCAGGAAATGGCCTAGGAGGTGCTTTTGGTTCCAGGTCTCATATACTTCAAGTCAGAGGCCTGCTGGGGCTGTAACTTCCATAGATTAGACCTCATATGCTGGAGCATTAGTTACCCTCTCCATGTGGCTGTTCCTGACATGTCTTTACTGACTGAGAAGAGGGACAGCCAGAAGCCATAGCACCTTCTGTAATCTAATAGCAGGAATGCATGCCATTATCCAGATTGGCAAGGTAAGAAATACTGGAGGGGAGGGGTCATAATGACCATCTTAGAGGCTGCCACTCTGAATGGCAAGAACAGTACATGTACCCTGAGGAGTTAGAAAGCCTAGTGATCTCTGTCACTTAGTGTGGGAGACCTAACTCCTTTGGGATCCCCCAGGATCTAGTAAAGACATTGGAGTCCTGTGTGTTGGCTCACATTTATAACCACAGCAGCAGGGAGACTAAGGCTAGTCTGGGCAATAGAGGAAGGCCATCTCCAAGAAAGGATAGGACTATTTTCATATGCACCGACTCTGTTATCTTTCCTTTGTGTTACTGTTGTTGAATTTGCAAGGTGTGCATCCTTCTTTTTTTTGGTTTTTTGAGACAGGGTTTCTCTGTGGCTTTGGAGCCTGTCCTGGAACTAGCTCTTGTAGACCAGGCTGGCCTCGAACTCACAGAGATCTGCCTGCCTCTGCCTCCCAAGTGCTAGGATTAAAGGCGTGCGCCACCACCACCACCCGGTGCATCCTTCTTAAGAATGAAGAAAATCCAAAGTCCCAACTTCAGGTCTTAACCAGATAGTGCATATTCGTAGGTCAAGGAATTTTCTATATACCATTCTCTCACAGTAAGTCTGTGGGGTGTTTTTATCCCTGTTGTACAAATGAGGGAACTGAAGTGAGGCTAAGCTTCAGAACTTACTGGCCAAGTAGAATTGAAACTTGACTCTGAAATCCTGTTTCCGCACTACTGCGTTGTATGTCTAGACTGCTGCTTACTAAATGTGTTCTTGAGTAGCCTTGCAGGTTTTGATTTGGGCATTTCAATAAATGCATAAGGAGAAAAACAAGCAAAAAATACATTTGAACTTAATCATTTATGTAAGGGTATAAACTGTATTGATGATCTTACCAATATTAAAATGCCTCACAAATGAGATAGGCAGTCAGATGATCAGATTATAGGAGATAAAGTATGATAAAAAGTTAAATCTAAGTTGTTCACTATACAGGATTTATCCTTGTCTAAACCTGCATGGCAGAGCATGAGGAATGACCCTGTAAGCCCAAGAAACAGGGCGGTGCAGTACAGCTGGTGGGATCTCAGTATGTATCTGATCAATACATTGAGTGCTGTGAAGCACGGGAAACAAACTACAGAACCTCCACTTCCAGTCACAAAGACATCTAATCAGTGTTTTCTTTTTTTGCAGGGTTATATATTAATTTTCGTCACCTTTATAAACAGCGCAGGCGGCGGTATGGACAAAAAAAGAAAAAGCTCCACTAAAGAGAAATTCAGTAGCTTTGTGCCAGTTTGAGCTGAATCTATGATTCTTACCATTTTACCTTCTTGTACTGATGTAAAAGTTATTGTTATTATTATTTTTTAAGTAAGGCTATCTCCTTTCCCCAGTAACATTCCTGAACTTACTGTATTTTTTCTTAGTGTTGTACTTGCATGACATGGATTTCTGGTATCTGACAACAGGTTCATGCTTCTGTACTTAATGACAGCTAGGCTGGCCCTACACCTTCATGTCAGTCTGCTCTTCCCTGCAGGTGCTGTCCATCTTTACAGTTAGGACGTGGTCTTTCTGCTATTGCTTGTGACAAACAAACAAACAAAAAACAGGACATTTCTCCATTGAAATTTATCAAAAGTGACCCAGGCAGGACCTAATATATATTATACCCAAGGGGTTACTTGTGTAGGGGGTAGAACTGACTTTTTGAAAATCAGGTAAATTTGGTCATTGATTAAACATTTTTGAGTCAGAGTAGGGCTGGAGAACACTTTGTATTTGATGTCTTTTGCTTAAAGACTTTCATTACTATAGCACTTAGCAGCACGGGCATCGAAGAGGCAGAGTGATTTAAAGAAAGCAATCAGAACCTGGGAACATCATGAATATTTCATTCCTAGCTAAATCAGAACTGTCTGTAACACTGGAGAAAGAGGGAGCATTACTTGCAAAACACTTGATATTGTAAGTTCCAAATGTGAATGAATGGCTGCAGGGGTCAGAAGAAACAGAGATTTGGGAGCTAGACAGCTGTTCTAATGGGAGCGCGTGGCAAATACTACAAATGCTAAAGTAGGCCAGACACACCTACAAGCTGCATAGTCAGCCTACAAATCTTTTTTTTTTTTTTTTTTTTTGGTTTTTCGAGACAGGGTTTCTCTGTAGCTTTGGAGCCTGTCCTGGAACTAGCTCTTTAAGACCAGGCTGGCCTCAAACTCAGAGATCCACCTGCCTCTGCCTCCTGAGTGCTGGGATTAAAGGTGTGCGCCACCACCGGCCCGGCCAGCCTACAACTCTTGGACTAGCTCATTTTCTTGTGTATTTCTCTGAGTGATCAGTGAGACTACCTTTTTGAACTTCAAACTCCTGCTTATTTTTATTTTTTAAAACCTGTGTGCAGTGGGAACTTGAACTGGGAAATCACCAGGATTCCTGCAGGAACCCCCCAAAAGGGGAACTGAATAAAACCTAGACCTTAGGGTACAAGATGTCTTCAGTCTCACTACCATATTCCATGTAAACCTAGTGATGAGGTAACACTTGAAACAAGAGCTAAGGATGGCAGCATCCAGATCTGCTACTCTCAACTGTTCTTGGAGAAAGGTGACTTGTATTGTCTCAATGAGCCCAAAGTGGATGAGCATTAGCTGGCTGGTCTGACAACCTCATCTCACTGAAGAGTAGTTTCCAGGTTTGCAGTGTCTGTCAATGCTTGTTGGTATTGCCTTTTGACGTTCCTTCCATTGGCGGTGGGACTGACCAGGCAGGTCAGCTTTGCAGCCAACTGTGCTGCATCCTTGTGCAAAATCTCATGTTCTAGTTGCTGTTAGCATCCCCTTTGTTGCTGAGAAAGTGAAAGATTGTGTATTTCTATTAAAACATTTACAGTCAAAATCCTAATAATTTGTGTTTAAAGATTATTTAGACTAACAGTTTTTAAATGGGTAAAGTCTTTGTGTAGGCAAATATTGCATAGTACTTCAGCACACTAAACCATAAGCAGTGACATAGCCTTTGGAAACTCAGCTTCTATCAGTGTTCTGTGAACCACACTGGCTAGGACCTGGCTGAGGTGCAAATCTTGATCGTTGTCAGAAGCTAGGAAGTTAATATAGAACCCAACAAATGTCAGGATTTAGAAATATGACATTTTGGAAGCTGGATTATATTCAAGGGATAAGATAGAGCAAAACAACATGTTTCTAAATGAAATCATTTTATAGAAAATCAAATATTTAATTTTCATTTAAAAACATGAACAGGAGTGATTTTACACATGTGGTTACTGTCTAAAGATTTGTACCTCGAGATACACCAGAAGCATCTGAGCATTGCCACTGTATTTTAACAAGTTCTAAGAAAAATTTTGAAACTTGGTGGCATCAGGTTTGTACTTAGGCAAGTTTTAGACGTCTGGATTGCTCATTCTAAGCACAGTAAATAAGAATGTCCTTATAACTGAGACGTAAACCTGTAAAAAAAAAAAAAAGTTGCTTTTTGGATGCGGGAAGGCCCTTGCTGGGCAGGCTTCCTGAGGGGGCAGTGGAGCTCTGTCCTCATCTGTCCAAACTTCTCAGGAGTTGCGCTCAACATGAAACAAAAGCTGTTTGGGACTGAGCCCCATAAAGCTAGTGTGAAAGCCCCAGACAACCACCCTTTCTCAGACTGTAGTAGAGACATTCAAACTGGCAGTGCTGCTTCTGAGATAGCTCGAGGTCCTTGGATGGCTATTTGGGGCTGAATGGGCTCATTTTCAGACAAAATGAACAGAGAAGGAAAGCTCCAGAGGTTAGCATCACATTCGTTCAGTGCTGCTCCCTGAGAAGTCTGTGTGCAGGGGTGTGATGTTGTGGTCATATGCAGCATACTCAGAGGTGCCGGTGCTGGCCAGCTTGAGCTGCTGGGCAGCGTGGGTGAGTTGGAATGCGGCATCTGGGTGGGCTGTGTCAGGCAACAGGGTGCATTCCCTCTCCAGCATGTCAGCCACTCCTTTGAGCAGGTCCAGGAAACCAAAGGCTAAGGCAGCTTTTCGTAACCTGTTCAGCTCCTGAAACAGATGGACAGTTTTCTTCATACAATTTCCAAACACTCTGCTTTAAAGTCAGTTCTTTTTTTACATCAATTTAGGAAGCATTTCTTTAAATAAGAACCAGGGACAACAGTGTGAGGCATAACTGGCAAGTGGTGTCTGCAGTGTGCTCAGCAGTAGGTTAGTCAGCAAGCTGATCACCATTAATGTGCACTTATGCCAAACTCAGAAAGCACCTTTCATACAGCATTCATGCCAACTAGTTTCTGTCTCTTAATCAGGCATGGGAAAGGATTGCTCCAAGTCTTGGCCTTGTAGCCTGGTGCCTCTCTAATGTAGACTTGGAGTGTGAGTGACAGTGAACACATTTGGGGACAGACCAGAGAAAGAAAGACAAAGCACCCCATTAGCCACTAGGGCATGCTGTGGCCAAGCTGAGGCGCCACTCTGGTCTCAGGCCTTGTTTTCCCAGGGAAGAGATCTCTATCCTCATCTACTTGAAGACATGAAGCAGCAGCCAGTTGCAGGGGCCCTTTCAGTTTCTCAGACATGGTGCTGGTTATACTGTATTAGGGAAGGCAAATGATCACCTCAATACCAAGTCTTCTGTCTTGAACTGAACACTAGTAGGACGTATACAGACTGCACACAGGCTGCAGCTGCACAGAGGACAAGAGCCTGTATGGGTCACAGCTTTGGGGGGTCTGGCTGGCTGAAAAGCTTTCTTATTGAACTCTGATTAAAACTGTATTTTGTCCAATGTCCCCAGATTGTTAGTAACTAGGTTTAAAGGCAGTAAGATGATACCCAGACAAGGTAGGTGTGATATCCGACAGCTGGTCACCTGAGGAGCACCTCACCGTAATCGCGTGGAGCACACTCATACTTCTACCCCCACACTCTTAACTACCATGATTTTTCTACTACATTTCTGACAGTCTCACCTTATAGAATGTCTGTGTTTTTTCAGGGAGCTTCCTTGCATTTCTTAAGATCTTCTGTACATCTGTCTATGAGGCATAAAAATAATTCAACATTAGAATTCTGTGGCTTTAAAGAAAAAAAGAAAACCAACCCAGTAGCTTATAAGAACAGACTGTCAACATGAAGATTCCTTCTCAGATGATATTAGTATTCTGC
This sequence comes from Ondatra zibethicus, assembly GCA_004026605.1. Taxonomy (NCBI): domain Eukaryota; kingdom Metazoa; phylum Chordata; class Mammalia; order Rodentia; family Cricetidae; genus Ondatra; species Ondatra zibethicus. Next base: position 23,937 of record PVIU01002276.1, read on the forward strand.
TCAACAATGGCAAAAACACCTTCCTCCTTTAAAAGGCTTGATGGTATTTAATCAATCGTCTCATAGAAATAGACCCAGTACACCTACAAATCTATGGATAGACGATTGATGGGGAAATAACTGTTGTTGAGAAACTGAATGAGTGCAAAAAAAAAAAAGTTGGACCTTTAGTTCACAGGACATTACAAAAAAAGATCAGCTCAAAATGGGGCTGGAGACATGGTTCAATGTTTAAGCACACAGGAGTTTCTTGTCTGGAACTAGGTGGTGCCAATGACTACCTAACATCTGCCGAACCTGTACATCTTTAAATGGATAAAATGGTGAATTTAATGTGTACGTTACTAAAATAAGAAAACAAACAAAAATCCAGGGCTAAAATAGTGATTCAGTCAAAGTAGCTCTGAGCCTCCTGGCCAGGAAGTGCTGGGGTCAGGGATAGACAAGGAACAGAGACGAGGCTACAGCCCCCTTAGTCAAGGCAGGATTGCTTCAGCCTCTAGGGAAAGGTCTCAAGGAGCCAATGCAGTCAACAGAAGCACTTTGTCAGCTGGAATGCCTCTTCTCAGTGCACTGAGCTTAGAGTAACCTTTTTTTTTTTTTTTTTTTCCTTTCCCTGAGACAGGGTTTTTCTGTGTCGCTCTGGAGCCTGTCCTGGAACTAGCTCTTGTAAACCAGCCTGGCTTTGAACTCAGAGATCCGCCTGCCTCTGCCTCCTGAGTGCTGGAATTAAAGGCGTGTGCCACCACTGCCTGGCTAAGGTGCCCAAAGGAAAAGGGGGTTTCCCAAGTGACTGTTAAAAAAAGAAATAAGTGACTGTGTCAATGGAAGGAGTGCCTTGCCTGAATGCACCATGCCTAGGTAACAATTATAACTCCCTATGGAACTGATTTGCAAATTATAATGTTATGTGGCTGGAGCCCCTAGGAGGGCAGCACCATTAAGGGAACTGAGGAACCCTGGCTTTTCTCTGATCTCTGTTTTGCCTCTTGGCTACAAGATAAGCAATTTTGCTCCTCTATCAGTTTCTGCCATGATGATATCACAGGGCCAAACCTCTGGAGACTCCCAAACCCATGAGCCCAAACAAACCTTTTCTGTTTATAAACTGAACACACACACTCTGGCTTGGATTTTACTGTAGGGATAGAAGAAATAGCCAGAAGATTTAGGCCTTTTGAACACTGTGGGGAATTTACCCTTGAGAAGCTCTACCCATACTTGGGTCTATCTGACATTTTGTAACTCTTTAGAGAAGTCCACACTAACAATATGCTCTTAGGCCTGTCTTTCCTCTATGCACACCCCTTTCTTGTAACCCTCAGACCTATACTAAGATTATTAAACCTTAACTCTGCTTCATTAAAAACAAACATATAACGGCCAGGTGTGGTAGTGAAGGCCTTTAATCACAACACTCAGGAGGCAGAGGCTGGGGGATCTTCATGAGTTTCAGGCTAGCCTGGTCTACATAGCCAGTTCAGGACAGCTAAGGCTACAGTGGAGTGAGACCCCGTCTTACCCTGCACCCCAAGAAAAAACCCTACAACTTAGCATGTGAAGACTTTTAAACTCAAGTTCAGTGTTGGCCCATGAGGCCCCACCCCTAACCAAAGATCTACAGCAACTGATTGTCATTTGGTGAGGGAGACTCAGTTTTCTTAAGGGACATGGCCCCTGGTAGGTTACTCATGCTTTGGTGCATGGCTCTATACCCATGTGTGATGTGGGCAGCACTTGGATTTGCTAGGTTATTTTTTAAAAAATTTAAAAAATATATGAATTTAGGAAGAGGGTATGTTGGGAAGGACCTGGGAGAAGCTGGAAGGGAAAGGGGTGGATGTGATCAAAATACACTGTACTGATGTACAAAACACACTGTACTGATGTACAAAATTCCCAAGAAACATTCCTAACAATGCAGTGCTGGGAAACTAGGTGTGACAGCTCACGTCTATAATCCCAGCACTTAGGGAGTGGATGCAGGAGGATGAGGCATTCAAGGCCAGCTTGCACTGTATGAGACCACCTCAAAAATACAAAATAAGATCCAATGCTGGGAAAATGCACTTCTCTGGAAATGTTGCCATGTGTCCTGTTATTAGACAAGAAAAACTATACAAGCCATTTGTTGTTTTTTTGACCATGATAGCAGGAAGCCCAGAACCAAAGTTCTCAAATACAATTACAATTTTTGTTATTGCTCTAAACTTTGTAAAAAATGATTTTGTTATTTATGTGTCTCACTGTAGGCCATCTCATGTCCTTCTGGGAAATAAGGATATGAATATGAAGTAAATGGATTACACAGCATCAAAGGAGAGAAACCAAATGCTCTCAATGCCCCAGCGGAAAGCAACGTGAGCACTGTCATTACCTGCAGGCCGCTGGGTTTGATCCAGACAGTCACATTCTGGGCATAACTGCGCTTGTTTTTGGGTTGCAGGGGGAATGGACTCTTGTTGTCGTCCTCCCCATAAGGGTTTTCTTTAGCATCTTAAAGAAAAAGACAATTTTGAAAATGACACCTGGAGAACATTCCAATTAGGCAATTAGCTTTTTGAATCACCCATCGTTATTCAAGAAATTGCATTAATTCCAGTCAAGTTGGAGAACCTGTTCTCAGGTCACTGAATAGGAGAGCTAACAATCAGAGGGGACCTAGCTAAATGAAAACCAGCTTAAGGTCCTTAAAAAAATCAGCTTCATATTAGCTTTATACATAAACGCCAAAGGGGCAAAACAAGCACACACACTGGGAGAACATAATTTAAAGCTACACACACACAGTTCTATAGTTTAGCCCAGAACACTTCACCCAAACTTTCCATGGTTCAAGAAACATCTACCCCTGCGCTAACATCACAGCCACCAGTCACTCACTGAACACTTGACCTAGATCTCAATTTTGTATGTTCCTTAATTTTAAATTTAGATAGTCTATGTGGTTAGCGGCTATGGAGTCAGTCACACAATATATAGTCAAGGCAAATGAAAAAACTGGAGTTGTAGTGTAAGACCTTGTTTCAAAACACTAACACACACAGAAATTCTGACAGTCAAATTCCTTAAAGCCACTGCAGTTTTGTAGTATGCAGATCAGTGCTTCCTGAGTCAATGGAACCGCTACACATTTACTGAACACACACCTAGAAGCTTCCTTTGCCTTTTGTTACCATGGTTTGGGCTGGACAGAGCAGGAGATCTTTCCTACCAGTTCTGGAAGCTGAAGTCCTCTGCCCAAGTACTCATGTTGAAAACTGGAATTAGACCAATTTGTCAAACTGAGCCCAATCCTCCCCGCCCTCCGCTCCCCCCTCCCCCAAATAAGGTTTCTCTGTGTAGTCCTGGCTGTCCTGGAATTTGCTCTATAGACCAGGCTGGCCTCAAACTCAGATATCTGCCTGTCTCCACCCCTGCCTCCCCACCTCCCCGCCCCAGTGCTAGAATTAAAAGTGTGGGTCACCATGCCTAGCTGAGCCACAAATTTTGTTTTTAATTCTCATATATTATATCCCAACCACAGTTTCCCCTCCCTTCTCTCCTCCCAGTCCCATCTCCCCATCTTCCTGGATCAACTCCTCTGTTTCCCTTCAGAAAAGGGCAGGCCTCCTGGGGACATCAATCAACATGGCATATCAAATTGTGGTAAGACTAGGCATCTCCTCACATATTAAATGAGGCAACCCAGTAGGAGAAAAGGATCCTAAAAGCAGGCAAAAGAGTCAAGAGACAGCCTTTGCTCCCAATGTGAGGCCCAGATTCTTTATTCCTGATTTGGTCATTAATCAAAACCCCTGCTAACAATAGCACTCAGGAGACAAAACAGGGCTGCTGTGAACTGAAGCCAGTCTGGGCTGAGCAGACTCAACCTCACAACCAATCAGTCAACTAACCATCACCTTAATACTGGAACAGAGTACCTCTATCAGCACACAACCCTCTTCTCCACTAAAAGCACTGCTCCAACTTTCTAGATGTATTTCTATTAGTACTTACCAATATATAAACCCCTTTAAGCCAGGCCAAGATCTCCCTAGTCCTCTCCCACACAGCATCCTTATTTCCGACTTCCTGGTCCCCATTCATGATCATTGCCTGCCTTGCACAGAATGCGCTCCTGCTCCCATTCATTCATTTATTCATCACCTACAGCAAGATCTCTGTATATAACACATACTGTGCTAGGAATTGTGCCTAGAGAAGATATTTTTTTTTGGCTTTAAGGAATACAAAGACTAATTATTTAAAACAAAAGAAGAATTATTAAATTCCAATTAGGTGCCTCTCCACAGAGTCACCCAGAAAAGCAATAGCAATAGCTATTAAAAACAAGTAAGGCTCAAAATGGTGGGCATACCCAAGGTTTCACAGTGATTCAGTATACTGTTTTCCCATCATTCAATACTGCTGTTCCTTACCTACTCCATGTAACCTGTCTATATTCCAGGACCAGATGCTAATCTACTCACCCGTGACTGGCTCAAGTTTTTCTGACAGTCATTTCTTTGCATCCAGTTATTCTATTGCATTCAAGGTCAGTACCAAATATGCCAACATCTAGCCACAGCCTCTGTACTTTGTTTGGAACTTATATATATGGTACTTTCATTTGCAGAAACTTGCATTAACAGGAAATACTGCACTTATGAAAGAGAACAAGAAAATCTGAGAAGATATAATAGAAATAAAAACAAAAAAAAAAAAACCATAGATGCACGGTAAAGTTGAAGATAGAGAACAAAACAAACCACAACAAAACAAAACAAACTGACCCCTTGTTAGTAGAGGTTTTGATTAATGACCAAATCAGGAATAAAGAATTTGGGCAAAGGATCCTAAAAGCAGGCAAAAGAGTCAAGAGACAGCCTTTGCTCCCAATGTAAGGGACACCAGCTGAGACTCAAGGAGCAGATCTGGGAGTCTGAACCCACTATAGCTGAAGAAAGAACCCAGAAAGAGCACAAACAACAGGAGAAAGCAAAGAACATTTTGGAAATGGAGGCAACAGGAAGACAAGGAGACGAGAAATAGGAAAGCCAGACAAAAACCAGTAGCAACACCTCTCAAGTCAAGAGAAAATCATTTCCAGAAGGGGACTCCGTAACCTAAGAATGACTGACTGTACAAAAGAAAAACATGGAGTTTTCCATTCAGAGCAGTCAACAACACTACTGCCAATATAAATATTGTCAATACAAATATATATATATAGATATATATAATAGTCAATATAAATATAAACAAAGATACTTATTTTGGTCAATATAAACATTTGTTGTCCTTGAGCTGAGAAAGTTAGATGCAAGCTTCAAACACTCTGAGGTTGTCCTCTATGTATGTACCCAGCATCAGAGAGGTCAGGCATGCTCTAACAACACCCAAAGACATTCAGAATAGCATAGAGACAACCAAGTAAGAAGAATCTGGTCTGGGTTATACCTGAAATGGGACCCAACTGTGCCATTTTCCCCAGCCATGGGAGAGGTTCTGGGCCAGGCTCAAAGAGAGACATCATGAGGTTTGACTTCTTCTTGCTATCAGCTTGTGAGTAGAGCATCCCATGCCATTCAGGACTGGATGGAGAGAAGATGGAAGAGCAGATCATCAAGCCTAGGATTGTCAGGTTAAGAAGTCTAGGCTCTGCCTTTTTTTTTAGACAGGGTTTTTCTGTGGCTTTGGAGCCTGTCCTGGAACTAGCTCTTGTAGCCCAGGCTGGCCTTGAACTCACAGAGATCCGCCTGCCTCTGCCTCTCAAGTGCTGGGATTAAAGACGTGTGCCACCACCGCCCAGCCCAAAGCCAACTCTTAAGCCCCCAAAATGCATAGTATTTCCAATTCTCTGAGACACATATTAGACAAAATTGTGTGTGTACAGTGAAAGCAGTTTAAAAGAGAAAAAACTTGCAAAGCACAGGAAGTAGTAGTCCAAGCACAGAGGAGTAAGAGCTGAGACCTCCTGAAGTCACAGCAATGACACTACAGGCAAGGTCTTCCAACACAGTCAGGAAATATTCTAGGCCCCAGCTTCTGAAAGGGCCTTAGGTGATTCTCATACCATAAGCCAACAGTAGCTTGGGTGCCAAGAAATAGATCAGATAACTATTAAGGGCACTTGTTGCACTTGCAGAGGACCAGGGTTTGGTTCTGAGCACCCATATTTGGCAGCTCATGACCCCCTGTAACTCAGTTCCAGTTTCTGGCCTCCATGCACCTGTACTCACACACACACACACACACACACACACACACACACACACACACACTTAAAAATAAATCTAAGAAAGAAAATAACTATTCTTTTTGGAATTTTCACTTAAGCAGAGATGGAGACATGCTTCCTGTGGTTAATCTTAACTTTTTGATCTTTTGTATCTGTCAATCATGGCCAGAGGGCTACCTCCTCTTTTCCAACAACGGGTGACACAGGAAGGGAAGCAGGAGGCTATGCAGATTTCATGACTGCAGGGAGGATGAAAGCTAGTTCTTTCCTCACATGGCAGGAAGTCAGCAAGGTGGCTGCATGAGTTCTGTATGAAGCTTGTAGGTTAAGGACTCTGGCTCTTCAGTTTTTTATCTTGTGACCTTGGGTGATTTCCTGTCTCTCTAAGCTTCAGTGTTCTCGCCTCGTGCAGTGCTGGGATGACATTAATTAACATACATGACATACTCAGGAGGAATGCCTGGCACATGACAAATGCTCAATGTTAGTAGCATCTTTCTCTCCACTCAGTCCTATTTTCCCATTTTATAGATGAGGAACCTGAGTCCTAAGGTATTAAAGTAAGTCACAGAGTCCTATAACCAAAACCCAGGCAAGCCAAACACGATTTAAAAAGAGGAAAACTTGCCAAGTATGGCTAGTACAACTGCAATCCCAGCACTTTGGAGACTGAGGCAGGTGGATCATGGGTGTGAGACTAGCTTGAGTCACACAGCAAAATCCTCTCTCGAAAAAAGTTAAGAGGAACACAGAGAAAGCATAGACCATAAAATCAATGTAATTACAAAGGTAGTTTCACACTTTTTGGGATGATAAAGAAGCATAAAATAATGGAGGTAGGAAAGGAAAGGGAAAGGGAAGTGGGCAGGGAAAGGAAAAGGTGACCAAGATCTTCCATTTCTTTCATCAATGTCTGTGAAACATTTTACCTTATCGTTCCCTTTGTGTCAACCAAATACAAATGAAATCTTCCTACCCTAGTTGTACAATTGCCACCATTCCTTCCACTTTCAGGCTACCATGGAGCAGCACACAGAAGTTGGGTATTTTGCCAGCGATCTGATTGGCTGAATTTTCATCTTCATTGTCATCAGTGATGCCAGTACCCACCTCATCACCTTCTGTAAGACAGATGAGCAAGAGTTAGCTACAAAACTAAACTCTTGACTGTTTCTTGCCTTGAAGGGAAAAATACATGGATTTGTAAAGAAATATTACAACAAGTTAGAAAAACACAGTTTTTTGGTAAATAACCATATAAAGACTTTTCAAATAATGTATTAATCCTATGTATATGAAACCTACAGAATGGCAACCTACAGAGAAAAGGAATATTAGGATCCATGGTTAATAGGGTCTTCTTGGTGGATGATGAGAAGGTGCAGAAATGGAAGGTGATGATGACTATACAAATGCTGTAAATATTCTTTGAAAAGACACAACATGGGCCTGGTGTGGTGGAGTACACCTCTAATCCCAGCACTTGGGAGGCAAACAGGCAAATCTTCGTAAATTTGGGGCCAGCTTGGTATAAAAAGGACAGTCGGGGTTGTCACATAGAGAAACCCTGTCTTGAAAAACAAACAAGATACCACTTAATTATATTTTTCTCTTAAAAAAATGCACATGTACACGCCCATGTATGCAGATGCATGTGCATATGTGCACATATGTGTGGAGGCCAGAGGACAATCTCAGGTGTTATTTTCAGAAATTCATCCACTCTGAGCATGTTTTTAACTGGCTTGGAGCTCACCAACGAGGCTACAAAGGCTGGCCAATAAGCTTCAGAGTTCCTCCTGTCTCTTGCCTCCGTAGCCTTGGGAGTACAAGCTTTCGTCATCCTATCTAGATTTTTCTCTTCAAAACATGTTTGTTTGTTTATTGAGACTGAATTACCCCAGAGTACAAGTTTGTACTCACTCAGCTTACATAGGAGACCGAACTCAGGTCTTCATGTTTGCAAGGCAAGTTCTTTAACAACTACACTACTTCCCAGCCCATTTAAACAAACAAACAAACCTTTCTATCTTTTTTTGGGTGCTGGGTATCAAATTTAGGGCTTTAGATGTGATTGACACGTGCTTTACTACTGAGCTCATTTCTTCACTCCAATTATACACACTTTAAATGGAGGACACCTATGGTTTGTGAGTGACAGTCCAGGGAACTGTACAGAACGGTTTTGTGCCATTCCTGTGGGAATTCAGTGAGATGCCATCTGGAGACTTGAGGCATCAACTAAACAGAATCAGACAAAGAAGTGTTAAGTGTGGCCTATGCTGACAGTCCTCACACACCACACAAGTTAAGTACGCAGTGGTTTTTCTATGAGCTTTTTCCCTGACCTTCCCGACTCCAGGTTCTCTCCCACGATGCTGTAGGTGAGTCTTTCTACAGTTAACTTTCCTCTAGGAACAGCGCTCTGCTCTCTTGTTCGGACTCTTCACTGCAATAGGCGGAATCTTCCAGTAGAGATTGGTATTCAATGCTCCTTAAAATACTGCCCTGTTCTGCCTTCCCTTATTTGTCCTTGTTTATTTTCTGTCTTAGTAATTATATAGGCGCACCTGACAACTAGGGCAATCTGGACATTCTCTGAGAACCTAAGTTCATAAACACAATGATTCCAATAAGCTGCTGTGGTTGAGTATCAAGATTCTGCTTGTGAACTGGGCGTGGGGGCTCGTGCCTGTAGAGCCAGCACTCTGGAGGCTCAGGCAGATACGATGTTCTGAGTTTGAGGTCAGCCTAAGGTACAGAATGAGACCTTAGCTCAAAAAACAAACAAAAGAACATCAAATGACTCTTGCTGTGAATGTGGCTGAGATAATGAGGCAGTAACAGAACATATGATTCAGTAGGTGGAAGTATGGCTTGCTACATATGTTTCTTGAAGAGAGCTGGTAAAGATGGTCAGTTTCAAATACAGAAAATGAACATTTCAAAAAGCTAGAGGTTGGCATATTTCAGAGGGATGCTGAATTTGGGGACATGACTTTATAGTTCTTGGAGAGGCATGAAGCCTCACAATGGGGGGTCACAAGCATTCAATAACATTTTGTATCGTGTTTCTGACATGCTTGGCAGCAGCAGAGCAAAGCAGATCTGTTCTTTCCCCCTTCTCTCTCAGTTCCTATTAGGAAAGCCTTGGATGGGGACGCTAGAGCTGTCACCTCTCCATGAGTGCATAACCCAGTACACACTGTAATACCAGGAGTTCCCACAGTGGAAGGCAGCACCTTATCTAGTCTGGGATCCGAGGCAATACTCAATTTCTAAAATCCAATTTATTTCTTTTCCTTTAAATTCTGTACAGTGGGCCAGCTTACCATCTAACACTGAAGAACTGACTTTAGAGAACATGATGTTTTGTGTGAACAAAAGGTACGAGATGAGAACTCACCTTTGTTAAGTGCTATGGGCAAGACCAAATGCCTGGACAAAACTGGGGGGCTGGAAATATCAGCTATGTCAATAAAGCCCACTATTTCCAAGTCTGTCAGGGAGGAATAAACACAGAATTATTCACACTAGGAAACTACATTATCGGCGATGTGTGAGATTCTATAAACACTGTCTTACAGCAAAGATTTCAAATAAGAGACCTGGGAAAATTGTTAAACTTTTCTGAGGATCATGAATAATTTCCATTTTAAGTAAATCAAACAATAATGACTCTTTTATTTAATGAATTCAAGTTTTAAAATAAAACTAGGTAAACTAGGGCCTTAACCAAAGCAAAAGCCTAAAGGTCAAATTCCTCTGTATAATCAAGGGCAGTGAAGAGGGGGTGGAAAATTAAGCACCTACAACACTCTTATTCAGCCTTTGGAAAGTAAAGCCATCACTTTAAGAACACTTCTTTGGGGTGGGGAGACAGGTCTCACAGTTAAGAGTGCTTGAGCATGAAGACTTCAGTTAGAGTCCCCAACACTTCCACAAATACAAAACCAAAAAACAAGGGCATAAAAGATGCCTGTAACTCAGGATTGAGGGAGGTCGACAAGAGGAGCCTGGTAGACTGCTGGCAGCCAGCAGAGTCCATGAAATGGGAGCTTCTAGTTTAGTAAGTATTGCCTGTCTCAAGGCAATAAGGCAGGGAATGATAGAGAAGATCCCAATTTCTTCCTCTGGCCTCTATATACACCTGCATGGCACCTGCACCTGCATACTTATGTGTATATATCACAGCCGCAATCAAAAAAAAATTTCCTTGAGAAAGAAATACATTCTATACAAAATCAATATGATAATGATTCATTCCCTTTATAGTAGCTATACTACAGTCCCAACTTATTTCCTGAAGACCTATATAAATAAATAAAAGTTCATGGGTAGGTGTGGTGGTACACAACTTTAATCCTAGTACCCAGGAGACAGAGATTGGTGGATCTCTGTGAGTTCAAGGCTGGCCTGGTTTACATAGTGAGTTCCAGGCTAGTCAGAACTATTTAGTGAGACCGTCTCAAAACTAAAATAAAAAATTAAACTTAAAACAGAATTTTTGCTTTGATTTGTTTTTTGAAACAGGGTTTCATTGTGTAGCCCTGGCTGCCCTGGAACTCACTCTTTAGATCAGGCTGGCCTCGAACTCAGAGATCCACCTGCCTCTGCCACCCAGTGTTAGGATTCAAGGCATGCACCACCACCACTGGCTAAACCGGACTCTTAATAAAATGTTTGGTTATGTAAGTAACACAAAATTATGAAAACACTAAAAATTGTAAAGAAAATAGACTCATTCACTAGTCTTCATAGAAGGAAACCTCTAACAGTATTTATTGAGTTGTTCTTAAATTTTTCTTCTATCAACAGTACAGCCATATTAGCAAAACAATTTAAAATACCAGAACCATGCCAAGTGACCACTCTTCTAGTGCACCAGGGTATGTGCTTCCCTGGAGACCTGCTGTCAGCACCTCCCGAGCTAAGCATCTAATGCTGACAGCTTTCAACTGAGTAGAAAAGGGCCTACAACAAACACGTTAGTGATCTAGGTAGGAATTACACAAGTATCTTAAGACTAAAAGTTTATATTGGAAAGAAAAGAAATATTCAAATAAAGGGCAGGAAGGAAGTAGAATTTAACTGGTTTGAAGGCAACAAAACATTAGGTGTGGTTTAATATACTCTGTTACAATTAGACAGCCAAAAGCCAAAGCAAAAAGTCTTCTCACAGGCTTTCATTCTAAAACAACAAATATTTATTTATTACACACTTATTTTTAATCATTTATTGACCGGGCAATTATCTGTTGAGCATCTAGTAAGTGTCAGACTATAGACCAGTTATCAACAAGACGGAGAGTGGTGATATCCATCCCTAAGAGCTCTGGCATGCACTCATCACCCAAGGAGTCCTTTGACTAATGGGAGACAATTCTCTTTCCTGCCTGCCATTTTTCACAGTTCAAGGTTGTTAAATGCAACTAGGCATGGCGTCAGCAAATATATACTATATCAAAGCAGTAGGACGCAAAGGCACTCTGTTTTAGTTGTAACACAAGAAGCAGAGCTGGAATGGTTTGGTCTATCAGGACCAAGAGCTTAGTGACTGACTGGAAGAAGCAACTTCCAAGGTCACAACAAAAGTCAGAGACAAGTCTAGAAGAAGACAACTCCTTAGTTATGATGCTAATTAATCTCAGTATCTTTATTAAGGATCATCTCAGCCGGGCAGTGGTGGCATACACCTTTAATCCTAGCACTCAGAGGAGGCAGAGGCAGGTGGATCTCTTTGAGTTCGAGGCCAGTCTAATCTACAAGAGCTAGTTCCAGGACAGCCTCCAAAGCTACAGAGAAGCACTGTCTCGAACCGCCCCCCCAAAAACAAATAAACAAACAAACCAAAACCAAACCAAAACAAAAAGAATCATCTCAAGTTACTAAAACAGCTCAGCTGGGAGAACACTAGACTGAAGGCACACCATATCATTTGTAGTCAACCTGGCCATTATTTCTAACCCAGTAATATGTAGTTACAGTGACCAGAGATTAGAGATTAACTCAAGATCTCACCATGAAGACAATAACCTGCCAGCTCTTAGGTAAGATAAAGATAATAGGAAATAGATAATAGAAGGATAATAGAAAGATAATAGAAGGAAGTTTCAAAAAAGTTACCTGTGTTAATGACTTTAGGGATAGGATCAATTTCTTCATCTATAACAAAAGGTTCTGGCCTGGGGAAGACTTGTACGTCAGCCATCAGGTGGCCACACTTGAGAACAGCATGGAAAGGCGTGTACGCCAGATCTATCAGCTTTCTAGAATATGTTACAGGAACAGTGATATGACACATATACAAGAAATCCTTAAAGATTCAAATTTTGTTATTTTTTCCCATTGATTCTAAGACTAAACTTGAGCATTTGTGACACAGGATACAAGCTGACATTGTGGTAAGACTTCAGTTCACAGAAGGCCCAAATACTTTAACCTTTGAAACTGCTGAGCCAATTATAAGAGTCAGTTCTGCAGACATTATAGACGTAGTCACACCTAACTGAAAAAAGAGTAAACTTTTAAACTACTACTTCTGATCACTTTATCTGAGAAATGGGTCCCTGAGGAAAACTAAATCAGCAATAATAAAACAGATATCCTTCCTGGCTGTCACTTTATAATCTGGATTAAATTTAAAGGTGAAAAAGCTTTACACATATACTCACCCAAACATAGACTGGACATTTTTCAAACACAGGGGGCCATCAATAGTAAAAATTTGCCCTTCACCATTGTTTAAGTCTATAAGTCGTTCAAGGCATTCCAAGGAGTCAGTGCTCTGAAGCTGCAAAGCCAAAGAGATGACCCCTTTAGTGTGGCACAAGGTACCAATTACTCAGTACACCAAGCTAACAAAATCATGACACCTGCAGGAAATGGCTGAGATGATTTTAACAGAAATGACAAAGAAGTAACTATGATTTGACGCAAAGCTATGAGAGAGTAAAGTGATAAAGACATGATACGAGCAGCGCCACTTCAGACAGAGAACCAGACATTCCAGGAAGCCTGGTTAGCCTCTCCTAAGGAAGGTGTTTCTAACATGGTTTGGTAAAACCATCGTCTACAGTTTTCCTTTCTCTGCTTTTGAGACAGGGGTTCACTATGTAGCCTGGCTAGCCTAGAACCTGCTATGAATACTGGGCTTGCTTCAAACCCAGAGATCCATTTGCCTTTCATCTACATTTTACAACAGAAAAAAATTGAAGTGGAGAAAAATTAAATACTTTTCTCAAATGGCAAAACTAGGAAGTCTAGCATTTAATAAAACATGTCTGACAATAACATTATTTTACCCCCCAAAATTAAAGCACATAAACTCTTTCAATATTTCTGCTGAGGTGGATATAAGAATTCCTGGATAAGAGACATAATTAACACCCCCCCAAAAAAACAAAACAAAACAACCCACCTGGCTCTTCACAACCCACCCGCAAGAAGAAAGACAACCCCAGCTATGTTCCCAAGTTGGGTACTTCTGAATGTCAATAAGCATTTGAGATGCAGTTTTTTAAATTATGACCGGCCTCGGGTGAAACCAGTGGAGACAATGTTACGGTGCATATAATGCACCATTCTTCAATCAAATGTACCAACAAAGAGATCAAGTCTAAAATGTAATCAAACTAACAAGAGCTGAGGAAAAGTCTTACCTCCTCCAAGTTGGCCATGCACATGACATACAACTTAGACGGGAAAGGGAAGGGGAGTGGGAATCTGTTGCTCTCGCTCCTTTGATTCTGAGTAGCTAGGGAATGTCGCAGTGACCCTCTGCCAATGCCAAGACAGCCATCAGTCACCAGAACAACCTGTTTGTAAAGACAGGAGGCTTGTATGTTAAATGCTATATCTATTATTCTCTACTCTAGAAAGAAGCAAGGGGAGGATTTGTGGGGTGACAGGAAGATCCTATGTTTCATACATATATAAAGCGTCTTATTCTTTGAGGAGTCCAGATACATAAATGTATTTTAACCATATACACTTCCTCACCCTTCTTTTCCATTTCTCCCCAGGCTACTCCCAAAACATTATCTCAACTTTACTTCTTCCTTCTCTTTTCTATATTTTAAAAAATCACCTGCGGAACATAATTAGTGCTACCTTTATTCATACGAGCGTGGGGCCACCCCTGGAGCAGAGCAACCTACAAGGGGCCACACCTTCAAGGAAATATTACTTTCCTTCCTTTCATAGTCACCAACTGCCAATATCTCCTCAGCTATGAATGGGGCTCGTGAGCCCTTCCTGATACACAAAGGAATTTTTACTAGCTTCATCTTGTCAGGTAACCACAACTGCTGTGAACTCATGAGTAGGATGGCACGTCACCTCCAAAAAACAGCATGTCACAGCACTCCTCCCTATCTTCCTGCTCTCACACTCTCTCTTCAGACTCTTCCCCAAGGTTTCCTGAACCTGGGGTGGGAGATAGGGAACATATCTTTATTAAAGTGGTGTTTACATAGGTATATGCATTTGGAAGTCAGTGAACTGTGTATTTAAAATGCATACACTATTTCATTTAATTATTTTTGTTTTGTTTTTTTAAAGACAGGGCCTCACTTTCTAGTTCTGGCTGACTTAGAATTCACTTTGTAGATCAGGCTGGCCTCTAACTCACAGAGATCTACCTGCCTCTGCCTTCTGTGTACTGGGAATAAAGGTGCGTACCACCACATTCAACTCTAGTTATTTTTTGAATCTACCCTTGAACATTTAAAGGAAAAAAGCAATCATAGCCAGTTTTTACTTAATAGATAAGGAATCAGGACTTAAAGCACTGGTCTAAGAAATGGTAAGACACAGTGATATGGGTTCCTCAAGGAAAGAGCCCCAAATTTGAATTGTGCTACTTCATTTTATTTATTTATTTTTAAACATTTATTTATTTATTTATTATGTATATAATATTCTGTCTGTGTGTATCCTTGAAGGCCAGAAGAGGGCACCAGACCTCATTACAGATGGTTGTGAGCCACCATGTGGTTGCTGGGAATTGAACTCAGGACCTTTGGAAGAGCAGGCAATGCTCTTAACCGCTGAGCCATCTCTCCAGCCCTGCTACTTCATTTTAAAGATGACAAATCCTATTCTTGGTCAACTGAAAAAACAACTACTTTTAAAATGCATCTGGTACTGTCACTTGTCCTCACTACTAAGTGTAAAAATATCTGTCAGGCCATTTTGGCAGCAACAAGACTTCTAAAATACACGTTTAACTTGTAATTTGAAAAGATCAATAAAATAGATCTGAAAATGGTATCTGAAAAGCCATTTTTCTCTTTTCCCACTGCTTCAGGGTGATAGTGAAGCCCTAGTGGACTTCCTAAGCATTCCAAGGGAAGACTAATTTAGTTCTCTTCAGCCTAGTGGGTGGCTGTACCACGTGGGTACCAACACTAACACTGACTTCTACCATAAAATGCAGAATGGAGGTCCCCTGGATGGAGGTCATCTTTTGGGAAGGTAGTCAATTGACTAGGGGCAATTTCTTCTTCCAGGAACCAACAATTTCTAAATAGTGTGATTTACTTCTTATACTAGCTTTTATAGATGCTGGTGTGTGTGTGTGTACATGCACACGCATGACGTGCGTAAGTGGAGGTCAGAGGGCACCTTTATGGAGTCAGCCCTTTCTTTTATCTCACATGGGTTCTGTGGATTGAACTTAGGTGCCAGGCTTTTGAAGCGTGAGCACCTCACCCACTGAGCCACCCCACTAGCTGTAGATGCTGTCTTATGACACATTACATGTAATGCCAAAGTGCAACACTACTCAGACAATGAAGGTACAATCTGGCTGTTCAAAGTGTTGGCCAAAAAAAAAACCCACATTTAAATAAATTTCATATTAACTGGTTGTAAAATCACCAGTAACCATCATTTCTCATATAGTACTTTGGATTTTATACATTTAGCAAGTCTAAATGGATTTAGGAGCTCTGACACAGTTCATCTCCAATTCAGATTCTTCTTTCCCCCTTAAAAAATGGACAAACAAAACAAAACAAAACAAAATCTAAACAAAAGGTGAAAAGGTGATGTCTGCATGTTACAAAGATAAGAGTTCTTAGAATGAGTCCTGACCCCTCTCATCACAGAAGAGCAAATGAAACCGCTACCTGCTGAATACCAGTTCAGAAGATACTGACAAAAAACTTCATTTATTCAGTTTATTATTAGAAAAATCAGATATTCATTTGAATATTTCAGGCACGCACATGGTGCACAGACATATATACAGGCAAGGAAAATGATGCCTAAAAAGTTATTTACTGCTTTCCTGAAAAGAATTAATCAAAAGACAGTTGCTGTCTTCTTAAAGATTTATTTATTTTTTTAATGTGTATGTCCTACATGTATATACATGCACCACAGGTGTGCCTGATGCCAGAGGAAGACAAAAGAGGGCATCCACCTATCAGCTCTCCCAGAGTGGAGTTACAGACAGTTGTGAGTTGCACTGTGGGTGCTGGAAGCTGCACCAAGGTCCTCTACACAAAGAGCGAGTGTTCCTAACTGTGCCATCGTGCCAGTTCCATTTGTTGTTTTCATTAACAAATGTTTAATAAAGTGATTTGACTTAACTGTCTAAAGTAACATAGGGTCTTTATGAGCTCAAGAATTTAAACAGTGTGGTTTTCACTCTAGTAAAGTTTTTTAAATTTTTTTCCAAAATTTGACTTGAGATATAATTTTCTTTTCTTTCTTTCTCTTTCTCTCTCTCTCTCTTTTGTATACAATATTCCTTCCATGTATGCTTGCATGCCAGAAGAGGGCACCAGATCTCATCATAGATGGCTGTGAGCCACCATGTGGTTGCTAGGAATTGAACTCAGGACCTCTGGAAGAGCAGTCAGTGCTCTTAACCTCTGAGCCATCTCTCTAGCCCCGAGATATAATTTTCATGCAGCAAAACTGAGTGGTTTTAGTATACAGTTCTGACCACGGCATTTAATTATGTAAGCATCCCTACAATCTAGAGAACAGGTTTGTAACACGCCCTACATGTCTTTTCAATCAACCTCAGCATCCTATGTCTTCTATGTCTTCTCAGTTAACCTCTAGCTTTTCTTCACTGCCAAGCAACTTCAATCTTATAAATACTGTTGCTGGACTTTTAGAATTTTTTTATTTTATGTGTATGAGTGTTTTGCCTGTATGTATATCTGTATATCGTGTGTATACCTGATACCCAAGGAAGGCAGAAGAAGGCATCAGATCCCCTGAGACTGGCATTACAGACAGTTAGGAACTGCCATGTCAGTGCTGGGAATCAAATCCAGGTCCTCTGTAAGAACAGTCAGTGCTCTTAATCACAAGAGTCACACCTCCCCACTTTAATTTTCTTTGTATAGGTGTTTGTCTGTATGTATGTCTGTGCACCATGTGCATGCCTCATGCCCTTGGATACCCTGGGACTGGGGTCACAGAGAGTTATGAGCAGCCATGTGGGAGCTGGGAATTGAACCCAGGTCCTCTGGAAGAGCAGTCAGTACTCTTAACTGCTGAGTCTCCTCTTCAATCCCCCTTGTGTTGTTTTTGTAAGACAGGGTCTCACTTCATAGCACAGACTAGTCTTGAACTGGCAATCTCCCAGTCTTGTCTCCTGAGCACTGGAATTATAGGTGTGTGATATGTGCCTGGCTTTATACATTTATTGTGAATTAGAAAATAAAATACTAATTATGCCATTGATATTACTGAGGAAACTGACCCTCTAATAGAAAGTCATAAACTAGCCCAGAGGCCATAATCTAACCACTGTCTATTATGCTATGGCTCTATCATATTATAACTACAGAGTTCAGTGAGTGGTACAGAAATCTGCAAAGCCTAAACACAGAAAAACTGTTATAATTTTTCTGTTAGCAGTATTTGTTTTCTCCTTTTAAATAAGCCACTACTTCTCAAAGTATCTGTTTACACCAGGCATCTAATTAATCCTCTTTCCTGTTGCTACTCTGCTTTGTTTTGATGCTAATATGGAACCACTGTAGGCTTCACAAAAGGAGCAAGACAGTTTCTGATACTTCTCCACTTCACTTCCATACAATTTAGAGTTGAGACAGAAGTTTGATGAATAAATACTACACTGAAGTAATGAAGAAAGACCAGACTATACTGATGTTTACAATTCTACCACTCAAAACTACAATTACCCTTTCCAGGGAACGCAGTTCTTATACTCCACTGGGAGCCCTTTGTCTCTTCTATAAATGGTGCTACTTTGTAGTAAGCCAATTTACTTTGCTTTCCTTGCGGCATCATTTTGCTGCTTCATGAGCACATTAGCACGATGTGGATTAGATTAGTTGATGAATTAGGGTGATTCAGAGCCTTTCCCAAATACCAATGGTGTAACATATAGTTTCTAGAATGACGAAGCTGTGTTGTCCGCTGATGGAATGAGCTAAAGAAAATCAAAGCACTCAGTAAGCAGCTGACGCTTTTAACTTATGGTGATGAGAAAGAATTGATCGTTACCTGGCAAGGAATCGCTCCACCCCATTCTTGCTGGACAATATTGCAAACGCCAACTAATGCAGACTCCAAGCAGGTTTTGTCATAATCATCCATGTTACTCAGTGCTTCCTTGTAGAATAAAAAACACAAGTGCTTACTGTTCTTTATTGTTTGTTATCAGAAAACACAAATTATTCAAAGTATACATGCTACACAGGGTACACCAAGTCTCTGAGAGCCACAAAGCACAGGTTCTTTAGAGAAAAACAATGAGATGGATTTTTCTCAACTATAAAGAATATTTAAATTAGCTTTCTTTATTCTCTCCTCCTATTAGGTGAGCATGGGCAGTTCCAAGCCTGTGTCTAAGTGGACTTGAAGGAAAATGAAAATACCAAAGTTAAGAACTAAAACACATTACAAAAATGAAAATTACAACTGTATCCAACCTTAACCACATGCTTTTTTCTTTTTCTTTTTTTTTTCAAGACAGAATTTCTCTGTGTAGCCCTGACTATCCTGGAACTCATTCTGTAGATCAGACCGGCCCCAAACTCAGAGATCCACCTGCCTCTCTGTCTCCTGAGTACTGGGATGAGAGGCGTGCACCACCACTGTCCAGCTATTACACATCTTAAACACCATTTCCAGCACTTATGTACATCTGACCATCTTGCCACTGCCTCTTTTAATTTTTTTTTTAAAATTAAAAAGGGTTTCTCTGTGGCTTTGGAGCCTGTCCTGGAACTAGCTCTGTAGACCAGGCTGGTCTCGAACTCAGAGATCCACCTGCCTCTGCCTCCCGAGTGCTGGGATTAAAGGCGTGCACCAGCACCACCCCACTGCCTCTTTTAAACAGGGAAACCAAGGTACAGAATGATGAAGTAACTTTCTCATAATAAGAGCTGATGGAGCCTACATCTGAATCCCAGCAGACTGACTTCAGGGTTCCAGATCTTAATTATGGCTTCTCAGTGCCATACACAGCAATTCTCCAAATTTCAGAACCCTGAATATCAGGTTCCTTATGCTTAATCACTTGTGAGAAAAATAGTAAAAGCCAGGTAGGGTGGTGCATGTCTGTAATGCCAGTACTCAAGAGGCTGAGGAAGATTGAGAATTGGAGGTCTGCCCGGGTTATACAAAAGACCTTGTCTTAAATCCCTCAAAGTGATGGGAGCTAAAAAAAGAACCACCCATGCTGGGTGGTGGCGCACGCCTTTAATCCAAGCACTCGGGAGGCAGAGGCAGGTGGATCTCTGTGAGTTCGAGGCCAGCCTGGTCTACAGAGCTAGTTCCAGGACAGCCAAGGCTGCATAGAGAAATCCTGTCTGGAAAAACAAAACAAACAAAAATCAAAGCTATCTGTCAGAGAGAAAAAGTAATTTTGAATTTCTGTAATAATGATTTGGTTTTTTTTTGTAATAATGACTCTTAAAAAGCGAAGATGACCATTTTTCAGTTCCTTAGGTTTTGTGGGAAGGCAGAAATGACGTTACACATAAAGATGCTGAATTCTAGCACACAGAGCACTATCCTCAGATTCCAAAATCCAAGAGAAGAAAATAAAGCACATTTCTATTTCATGGCTTTGTCAGTGGAAAGCTAAGACCATGTGAATCTCGTTTTCAGTTATAGATTGCACACCTAAATTCCAAGTCCTAAAGTCAATCCACAATCACGATAATGTTATCTCCCAATAATTGATTCCTGAGAGTACCTGCAGGGTGTTGTAATCTCTTGTGAAGGGGACCATCAGTTCCCAAAGTGATGAAAAAACCACCAGTGCTGTAAATTCAAGCTTGTAGTTTGTGGCCATGTGTTCAAATAGCATCGTCAAGCCGTGGGCAGCCAGGTGCTTCCGCTGGTATTCCTCAGACCCCTCGACAGACACAGGTCGGGTCATGGAAAGGGACACATCCATTACCACCACAGTGGGCATGATGAAACAATTCTAGCACTCCCTCTCAGAACAGGGAGCCAGCTACAACCGGAGAAATGCTGTGGAAAAGAAATAAGGTCTTATATATCCTGGGAAGGAAAGTTTTTCAACACAATCTTAACCAGTTTCCTAGAAATATGTGGAGGTAAACCCCACAGAATTAAGGGAGAAGGAGAACAAGAAGACTAGGAGGGCCTCTCCTAGACACACCCACTAAGCAGGCATAAATCAAGGACATTAAATGGAGAGGTGCATTACATAAATTCAGGTAGTCCCTGACTCCACACTTTTCAGTTTCACACAACTTAATAAATACTCCTACATCAATGGCTTAATTTATTGAAGAGCACGTCTACCCATCATGTGCAATGCACTCCCTGACAATCGACTGGTTTTTTTTGTTACTATCTTGATGAATACTGTAGCATTAGTGCAAGGGTTTAATTCCTCTGTAGCTTGGTGCCTTTCTTTTAGGAAAAGAAAAATTAAAAAATCTCTATGAAAGATTTTTTTTATTAAATTTTTTTATTAAAATTTCTTCATGAAACTGTGTAAAAGAGTAAAAATATAGCAATAGAAGAAAGGAAGAGCTCTTTAAGGTTATGAAATAAGTTCAGTATAGAGAAAATGCTTCTGTTCTCAAGAATAAAGTTCCCAGACACACAGATCTGCTCATGTGGATAGAGACTGCTGACCCTTTATTAATCTGCAGATGCAATAAAATGTTACAGAGCTAAAATAAATGACACAGATTTAGAAAATATTTATGTATAAAGAATGACATTTTAAAAAAGCAGTTCATAACACGTGTGTTTGTGCCTGCATGCATATATGGGTACACTGTATGTGAAGTCATAAAAATCATACTGTAGGTCAGGCATGGTGGCATTAACCCTGGCTTTAATCCACCTGAGAGGTAGATTTGTGAGTTCAAGGCCAATTTGGATTACATAGTGAGTTCCAAGACAGCCAGGACTATATAGTAAGACTCTGTCTCAAAAAATAATACTTAAAATGACACTGTAAGCCACGATTGTACATGCCTGTAATTTGGGCTCTGAGGAGGTGGAGACAGGAGGATCAGAATTCCAAGGTTATTGTTAGTTTCTAAGATGTTTGAGGCCAGTCTGAGTTGTATGAAATCCTGTGTCAAAAGACTAAACCACACTGCACATATTACACACAATTAGGGCAGGCTCGTCAGGTTCAAAATTTAGTGTCCATTAACTTAACAACAGGCAGATTTCCTGTTAGGTGCATGCCCACCTCTACATTCTAGAATCCCTCTTGTAAGTAGGTTGTTGGAAACTGAGCACATACTGGGTCTTGGAAACAATGTTATATGTAAGGGCTAGGGATGCAGATCAAACAGGAGAAGCCTTTTTACCACAATGTCCAGAGATACATCTCAAATATTGTAACATCTCATGTATCCAATACCAATAAAGTTAGCCCAGAGAAAAGAACTGCTTTTTCAGACTCTCCTACACATCCAAATGTGGAAGACAGTCTGAAAGAAAATTAAAAGAAAAATAAATTTATTTTTATTCAGTGTGTGTGTCTATGTGAGTGCATGAGAAGTAGGAGCAGGTGCCCAGTGAGTCCAGAGGAGGGTGTTGGATCCCCTGGAGCTGGAGTTACAGGTGGTTGTGAGCTGCCTAATGTGGGTGCTAATGGCTTAATTCGGGTCCTCCAGAAGTACTCTTAACCCACGAGCCATTCCAGCCCTTGAAAGAAAAATTAAATATGTATCCCTCTCTCTGCCTCATTAAACAATGTGTGGTAAACATACCCACCCTTGGGGAGATGGCATGGCCTCACCACCCAGCACCTTACTGCCCTTATTTGCTACATACTAGCATTTTTCTAAATCCACCCTGCAGAAATCTGTAAAAAAAAAAAAAAAGAAAGAAAGCTCCAAGAAAAATGAGTTCACAACTGTATTAGTGAGCTAAGGGGGAGGATCACAATAGGGTTTGCCTACTAATGTCTACTTAGAGCTATATCTGGCATATAATAGGCACTCAACAGATATCATAACTAATGAACGACCCCTAATCACAACATACACCATTCATTCATTAGCAAAATACATTATAAATTTAAACCCTGTGTCCAGAGTTACACTTCCTTTCTTCTTATTTTAGCAGAGACACCCAGGATTCCTGCACTTTGTTCAATTATGGTTTATCCAGCTATTGTGGTCACATTTATGCATGAAGGCTTCTATGCTTTTGAAAAGTGGAAGGCCATGGAGAATAGTGCCCTCACCTCTTAGAGGGGGAAACAGATAACTCATCAGGTACCAACAAGCACTTCTAGTCCATGAAATCTGCTGTCAGCACTGCAATGGGTGGCCGTCTCTGAGGATGCCTGAGAAGCTGGCTCTTTCTCCTGACTGAGGCATGTGTGTCAGGTCCCAAGTGCACATCCTCAGCCGTGGCCAACTTGTGGCAATCCAATTTTATAACCAGGTTGTAAGCACTGGGATAAAAGAAAGAATGGAACGTTCCTGAAGGCTGGTTCACTCCAGTAGTCTAGACCTAGTAAACAATTAAAAAAAAAATTAAACCTCTGCCTACTAGCTTTGAGATAACAAGATGTATTTCTCACTTGGATTGTCTCTGATCTTCAAGTTTGCCCGCACAGCCTGCCACCTTTTCAGTGGATACCATTTTACAGCCAACGTTTCAGATAACTAAGGGTCTTCTTTCTCCTGATGATACACCCTCACCACCCGACTGCTCTAAAAGTCATCAACTATATTTATAGTTCTACCTGAAGGGGACAATTAGCCTGTCCACAGCAATTGGAGTCTCAGGAGTCTCCCTCCCAAAACGTGATTCCACTTCGGTTTCTTCTTCTTCTTTTTTTTTGGTTCTTCGAGACAGGGTTTCTCTGTGGCTTTGGTCTCGAACTCACAGATATCCGCCTGCCTCTGCCTCCCGAGTGCTGGGATTAAAGGCATGCACCACCACCACCCGGCTCCACTTCGGTTTCTAAGTGCACATTTGGTTTTCCTATCACACTGACTTGCCCTATAGGGCTCTGAGTTCTCAGATGATTAGTCTCTGAATGAACGGCCTGAAATACAGCATCCTTCATTTGGACTGCAACTGGAGAGTAGACTTTTACCTCTATTTGTTGTTGGGTTTTTTTATTTTGTTGTTTTTCGAGACAGGGTTTCTCTGTAGTTTTAGAGCCTGTCCTAGAGCTAGCTCTTGTAGACCAGGCTGGCCTCGAACTCACAGAGACCCGCCTGCCTCTGCCTCCCGAGCGCTGGGATTAAAGGCTTGCGCCACCACCGCACGGCAGAATTTTACCTTTAAAAAGAGCCCAAAACATTAGTTGGGGAAAGAGGAGACGGAACTCTCAGGAGCCAGGGACGAAAGAGTCTCAGGAGTAGAGGGAACACACAGGAGGCCTGGCCCCGGCGCGAAATCCCGCTGTTTACCAGAGCCGCGCTGAAGACCCGGCCACACGGAAGGGAGGCCGGGAGCAGGCCCTGGAGCCAGCGCCCAGAGATGGCCACCCCGCGTAGGCGGCAGCGAAGGCCCGTCGCCTGCCCGCTGCTGTTTCTCCTTCTCCCCGTCTCCGGTAACCCCAACCAGCAACGAAACAACCCTCAGCCCAATGCCTCCCGAACTTACCCCGAGCCCATCTCCAGCGTCGGTCCGTCCGCTTAAATCTTCCGCCCGCGCGCCACAGCCAGAATTTAAGGGCCGCGCCACACAAGGGAACCCGGAGTCTGCGGACAGCGCGGTCTGGGCGGGGCTTCCAGACCGCCAGAGCTGGGCTGTAGCTCGCCGGGGACGCTAAGGGGCGCCTCTTCCCCGCCTCTGGGTCACAAAGCCCAATTTCTGATGAAGCTGAGCCTTGCTCTCTGTTCTGGACCTTCCCTCCTTCTCTTATCCCATTCTCTGTTTACTTTCCCGCATCTGCCTCTACCTCGCGTTCTCTGTAGACCCCTCCTGGCCAGTCTCTGACTCTTTCTGTCATAACTTTTTTTCTTCAGAATTCTCAAGCACATTCTCTGCACAGTAGACGGAATGCTCTTCCTACTCTTAAGAGCTGTAATTCCGGGCAGTGGTGGCACATACCTTTAATTCCAGCACTGGAGAGGCAGAGACAGGAGGATCTCTGTGAGTTCGAGATCAGCCAGCCTGGTGTACTGAGCAAGTTCCAGGACAGGCTCCCAAACTACAGAAGAGCCCTGTCTTGAAAAACAAAAACAAACAAAAGCTGTAATTCCTGGCTGAGTGCTCAGACTAAGCACCTGGCTGACCTGAGCCTATTTTGCATTGAGGTCTTGGTCCCCCTCAGAACATAGCCTATGGTATTTCCCTACTCTGTCTTTGAGACAGGCAGAGGCATGGCTCAGTTAGTTATTACTTCTGAGTGCCTAAGGTGTGCTGAGGGGTTTGCATTTCAGCTTCCTTGTAAGGTTTCATAGGCCCCTGCCTGCTCCTCTGTCCACCGGATGTCTCCAGCATAGTATGTGCCTCAGGAAGGTCCTTAGGGGATTGGAGGTTGAGGTGGGCAAAAGGTGACTTGCTGGGGCCCAGGGAGTGCCAGTTAGTGGTAGTGGATACCAACAGGCCCCTGGGTAGTTCTGGTTCAAAGAGCAATGCTTCACAACACCAGTGACAAGTGGGAACACAGAGCTCCCAGAAGGCCTTAGGCATAGGACTTTTTCTTTTAGCTTGTGGTTGCAAGTGGGCTTAGGGAGGAAAACTCTTAGAACTGACTTGTCACAACTTGTTCTGTGGGAGTGTGGGTCTAGTTGCTTGTTCTTTCCTGCTTCCTCTCTTATATTAGAGGTGGCAGACAAAGCCACATCAGATTCTGGGAATATCTTCACCAGTATCAAGGCACATGGCCTGCAGACTTAGCTCCCATTTGCTTGAGAACATCTTTCCTCAACTTTGCTGGTCTCAGCCTCTCTAAGACCTTGCTCTGTCTGAGCAGGCACGGGGCTCTAGGTAAGTAAGCTTGATTACCTAGCCCTATTTTTTCATCTCTTCCTTTCGGGAGGGATCTGGCCAAGACAGTGCAGGCAGAGGAGTTATCTGTCTAGTTGCCCCAGTGTGTTGATGACTCAGCCGTGGGTTGCTATTCTAGGCCAGCTGAGATACATGGGCTTATTACCTTAAAGTCTAAACTTAAGTTTATTTGTTTGCTCGTTGCTAATCATCTGATGGGTGGTCAGATTTTTGCTGGCCTAGTTCTGCTGAATAACTGGCTTTTCAGACACTTCTAAAAGAAAAGATCAGTTTATTAAAATTGATGATAAAGACAACTATCGCCGGGTGGTGGTGGCACACTCTTTTAATCCCAGCACTCTGGAGGAAGAGGAAGGGGACTCTATGAGTTTGAGGCCAACCTGGTCTACAGAGTTCCAGGATAGGCTCCAAAGCTGCAGAGAAACCCTGTCTCGAAAAACAAAACAACAACAACAAAAAAAAAAACAAACAACAAAACAGAACTATCAATAGGAGACCGGGTAACTTAGGACAACCATTACATGTTTTGGAGATTTTTTTTTTCCTTTTTAGTGGAGACCCATTGAAAACCAGAAGGTTTTTCAGTGAATATAAATCAGAGAACACTGGGGAAAGGGTCAGAGTGAGTAGTCAAAGGAGACTTTCAAGCTTTAGCTGACTAATAAGTCTCTTTTTTCCCATCTGAAAGGTCCCCTGTCTTTACATGTTCCCACACACACTTTAAAGGAGACCAGTAAGTACCATTCCCTTATTTCCTGATATGAAACAGTAAACTTCTGTGATCCAGGCTTCGAAAGGTGGAGTGGTTGGGTCATGGTGTGGTAAAGTGAAAATTAGTGACAGATCATGAGCCATTCTCAGGGACTAGGTTTTAGGGCTCACAGGGAGTTCTAGATACCCAGTTTTCTAGGGGCACTTGTTGAAAATGTAGCTTCCTGCGCCCTGTGAACTGAACTGAAATTTCAGGGTTTGTTCACTAAGTTCCCAAGTTTTTCATCTACAGAGAGAAGGGTAAGTGGCAAGTACAGAAAAAGTGGAAAGAAAGGGGGGGGCTCATTTCCCTTTTCCATTCTTCCCTACTCTCTCTCTCGCTCACATAAGTGCTAGCCCATACCCTTTTACCTTCCTTCCTGCTGCCTCTAACCTGGCCCCAACCCACTTTTAAGTCTTGTCCAAGCTCCACGCTTGCCCTGTCTGTCCAGTTCTTCGTCCCACTGTTTCCCCAAAGTAGAAGTCTAGTGAAATATGAGATATGGCCCTTCTCTTTAAAAAAAAAAAACTATTCCAGAAGTTTTCTGGAGGCAGAGATGTAGCTCAGCTCGTAGAGCACCTGCTTAGTTTAGTATGCATGAAGTCCTGGGTTCGATGCCAACCGTCCTGCATAAACAAGGCTTGCTGGAATTCTCCTGCAATCCCAGCACTCAAGAAGTGAAGGCCAGAGGGTCAGAAACTACATATGAACTTCTTAACTTCAAGGCCAGTCTGGTCTCCATGAAACCCCATCTTAAAAAAAAAATGCAGCATGGTGCTGCATACACCTTCAGTCTCAGCACATGGGAGACAGAACACACAGATCTCTGGTTTCCAGGACAGCCTACTCTACATGTTAAGTTCAGGCTAGCCAGGAATATATAATGAGACACCCCCCAAAAGAAAAAGACGAGAAACACACAAAGATGAAGGAATAGCATAATAAATCTCTCTTCACCCAATTTTTACTCTTAATCTTCAACCTCATTTACATCTCAACCTACCTCTTCCCAATATAATATTTTGGTAAAGATAACATAACATTTTGTCTAGAAACATTTTGGTATCTATCTCTAAAGCATAAGGAATTTTTTTATTGTGTATGATCATGTGTGCGTGTGTGTGTGTGTGTGTGTGTGTGTGTGTGTGTGTGGTGTGTGCATGTTCTTATGAGTGCATGTGGAACTGAGGCTCAAGGGTGATGTCAGGAATTTTCCTCAGTTGCTCTCCACCTTATTCTATTTGAGGCATGGTCTCTCAATCAAGTACAGATCTCACCTCTGGCTAGTCTGCTAGGCAACTTGCTCAGGGTATCCCATTTTGATTTTACAGAAGAAAGAAGAGTTCTCCATCTGCCAACTTTCGCCGCCACATTCAGAGAGTCTGGTTTGATCATATGCTCATTCAGTCCCAGTCCAGCTGGATTGGTGCGCTCCCATTAGTTCAGGCACACTGTCTCAGTAGGTGGGCCAGCCCCTCACGGTCCTAACTTCCTAACTCATCTTCTCCCACCTTCTGTTCTTCAACTGCACCTTGGGGGCTCAATCCATTGCTCTGATGTGAATGTGGGTCTAGGGATGGGGGTGGGCCTTGGACTTCCAACAGGGCAGGGCACCATGCCCTCTTTCAAGGAAGAAGGGGGAGGGAGGAGGGGTGGGGAGGTAGTGGGAGGGGACCGGGAGAAGGGGAAGAAAGGTAAAAATTTTATTTCTTTAATTATGTTTTTGAATGGAAAAAATAAAACAAAACAATGTATGGGAAAAAAAAAGAAGAAAGAAGAGGCTGCAGAGACCAGCAGAGGGTAACAGATCCCCGAGATGGTTGTGAGCTGCCATGTGGGTGTTCAGAACTAATCATGTCCTCTGGAAGACCAGCCAGTATTCTTAACTGCTGAGCCATCTCTCCAGATCCCCCCAAATAAGAACTTTAAAAAAGCATGATTATATTGCTGACATCAATTTTAAAATAACTAACAATAAATCTCTAATATCCTTAAGTTGGCTTTCAAATATCCAGTAATTGCATGCATTACAATTTTTTGTTGTTTTTTTGAGACAGGGTTTCTCTGTGTAGCCCTAGCTGTCCTGGAACTAGCTCTTGTAGACCAGGCTGGCCTCGAACTCACAGAGATCCTCTTGCCTTTGTCTCCTGAGTGCTGGATTAAAGGTGTGTGCCACCACTGCCCAGTAACATTTCACTTTTGTTTTTGTTTTGTTTCTTTGGATCATGATTAGTACCTAAACACTGAAATCTTTGTATGCATGATGCATGTACATGTGTGTGCATGAGTGCATGCGTGGGTGGAGGTTAGAGGTTGACGTAGGATGGCTTCCTCAGTTGCTCTCTGTGTAATTATTTTGAGATAATGTCACTCCAAAGTCTGGCTGACTAATGAGCTCCCAGAAGACATTTGCCTGTCGCTGTCTCTCCAGTTCTGGAGTTACAGGCTTGTATTATCACACTGTATTTTTATATTGTGGCTGGGGAGCCAAATCTGGGTCCTCATGCTTGTGGAGCAAGCACTTCACAGCCACCTACCCAGCCCCCAAACACTGAAACTGTTGCTCTGCCTCTGGAAACTCTAACTCTAGGTCTCCCCCTCTGTGTCTCTTCTCTTTTCACGAAGAAACTGTGGCCTCTTTCTTTTAATTGCTCTCAAATCCTCTTTCAGTCTTTTTTCAGAGCATTTGAGAAAGTGACAAAGCTTCTCTCTATTCTAAAGTCACAGCAAGACTGGCCAAACAAAGAAAAGCTTTTATATGTTTCCTATCCCAATGAACTTCTTTGCTTTGCAAACAGGAGCTTGCCTTATCCACCACTGGATGCTCTTCCCAGCCCCTGCCCCCAGTCTCATGTGATGCTGAATGTGGAATGAAGACAGGCAGGAAGTAGAGGGGTCTTTTGCAGGTAAAGTCAAAGGGAAAAGCAGGGAAAAATTGATGAGTACCACATTTCTGTAAGAAAAAGAACTGAATTTCTTTCCCTGGGACATTCTTATTTGAAAAGTGTCTTAAAGTCTGCATTTTTAAAGACCCTTGTAATCTTAACTTAAAGTCTGCATTTTTAAAGACCCTTGTGATCTTGTCTCCTACCCACCTGGTCAGTCTGGCTACTCAGTCCTGTAAAACCTTGATAGCGTCTTTAAGAGAAAAAGTACATAAAGCAAAATAAAAGGCTGCATGGATGGCTCAGTGGTTATAACCAGAGCACTGGTCACTCTTCCAGAGGACCTGGATTCAATTCCAAGCACCCATGTCAGGCGGCTCACAATCTCCTGCAAATTCAGCTCCAAGGAATTTGGAGCCCTTCTGGCCTCCGTCAGCACTAGCCCACAGGTGACATACACTCACACAGATACATGATTACAAACAAAAGAAGTCTTTAAAATTTTTTAAAGCAAAATAAACAAAACCTTTAAAGATTTCCTTTTTTTGTCAGCAATATTCTTTAATATGCAAACTTCTCAATCTTTTAGTCTCGTTTTTGAACCAAGAGTATCTTTCATAGGTTTAATTTATTTAAAAAATTTCTATAAAAAGAAAGACAAAACCGCCGAGCATTCTGTAGTCTGTACATTTGCCCTTTTTCTTGGTTCTTTAGAGAGCACGATGCTGCTCAGCAGGCTTTGCTCTTCCTCTTCTGTCTTGTTCGTTTTCCCGGGCGCTTATTTGCCCTTCTTCCCAGGCTTCCTGGGGCCCTTGCCGTGAGCCATCTTGGCTAGGAAGCCGGAGACATCATCGTAGCTCTCTTTCTTCTTTCCACCAAAACCAAACTTCTGGTTTTTGTATCGTTGTTTGGCATTGGGCCCTTTATTCATCTGCTGGCTCTTAGTTCTGGCTTTTGCACTGTGTTTAGCAGGCTTCTGATTCCCCTCAAGGGAATCCAGCTTATCAGAGAAGCCTTCCTTGATGGCATTCACCATATGTGCTTTCTCCCGCTGTCTCTTCTGGAGGACCTCAGTCTGCACCTTTTTCCCCATATTTCCTAAGCACTCGAAGTTGCTTGGCCTTTTCAGATTTCTCCGTGGCAGCCTGTTTAGTCTGCAGCTACTGTCGTATCTTTTGCATCTGCTGATCTGACCTGGCTATTTCTGCAAAATAATCGGTGGGTCATTTGGTGGGGACTTGGAGCTGATGAAGTCGGGGTGATACTGCCAGCACTGCAGCCTGGGCCTGGTGGTAGAAACTCATTTCCCTCTGGAAGTCATCTTTTGGATTAACACCTTTCTTCTGCTACTTGTTCTGGAGCCTTGGCTGAGTTTCACTGACTTCCGGCACTGGACCCAGGGTCAAGTCAAGCCTTTCAACCCACTCCGGATCCCGTTTGAATTCAGCCAAACACTGCATCAGACCATTCTCCTCATTTACTGCCTTCTTTGACCTCCCTAGTACAACATTGAGGCCTGGCTTAGGGAGTCCATGGGAAAAATGCATTCTGCAACTCCTGGTCTAAGACCGGGGACTCCTCTGACTCCGGGTCAGAGAGCCAAGGAGTGTCCATCTCGAGGTCTCCTACCCTGCAGGGTGGGCCTGCTGCTCCACATGCCCTGAAGACACACCAGAGCCAGCAACTTCTCCACTCGCCTCTTAAAGATTTATTTTATGTGTATGAGTATTTAGCCTGCATGTGTGTAAATGGAGACTGCACCTTTGTTCCTGGCCACCCAGACCCAAATAATCACACAGAAACTATATTAATTACAATACTGCTTGGCCAATGGCTCAAGCATATTCCTAAGCTAGCTCTTATATCTTAAATATTCTGCTAATCTATGTATCACCACCAGGCTGTGGCCTACTGGTAAAGTTGTGGAGTCTTTCTCCTTTGGCAGCTACATGATGTTTTGCCTGACTTCACCTTCTTTCCTCCTCTATCTCTGCTTGGATTTCCCACTTTGCTATATTCTGCCCTGCCATAGGCCAAAGCAGCTTCTTCATTAACCAATGGCAATAAAACATATTCATAGCCTACAGAGGGGGATCTCACATCATCTCCCCTTTTATGTCTAAATAAAAAGGGACGTTTGAACTTTAACATAGTAAAATTATATATAACAAAACAGGTATCAAGCAAGAATTACAGTTACTATATTTTTTGTGAGTCTAAAGTTTTATATAATTTATCTTTTATCATAACTAAGGAAAACCATAACTATAACTATTTGTCTTCAACTCCATCAAAGACCCCAGAAGGATATAATATTACCTAAGTAAACAGGAAGTCCATTGTGTATCTGTGCACCAGGAGCCTGCCTGGTGCCTCCAGAGGTCAGAAGAGGGCACCATATCTTCCAGAACTGGAGTTACTGGTTACATGGTGGAGTCACTATATGGATGCTGGGAACTGAACGTAGGTTCTTTGCAAGAGCAGCTACAGCTGTTAATCCTTGAGCCATCTCTCCAGCCTCTCTATCTTTTGAGCTGAGTCTCTCCATACAACCTTGGTTGGCCTGGATCTCACTCTGTAGACCAGGATGGTCTGGAACTCACAGCAATCTCCCCGCCTCTGCCTCTTGAGTGCTGGGATAACAGGTGTAAACCACCATGCTTGACACCTACTGTTAAAATAATTTATGCCTATGGGGAAACACTTAGTTTCAAAATAGATGAGATGAAAAAATAAGCATTTCCTTTCATAGTAGTGACCATATTCGTGTCTCCCTGCATCAGATATGCTCCTAGCCACTGATGGGGAAAGGTGAACTGCCAGGGAAGTGACTGTTTCTCTTTAGTCGCTCTCTATTCTCATGTAATCTTTGCAGAATCATCTGTATGTGTGCTTGTATGTGTGTACTTGTGGCTATATATGAGGACTATAAATAATGCTTTTTTATAAGGTTTATTTTATTTCCATATCCACAGTCCATAACTGGAGAAAGTTAGAATAGGAAGTCAAGCCGTGAAGGAACCTGGAGGCAGGAGCTGGAGCAGAGGCCATGGAGGGTGCTGCTTACTGGCTTGCTCCCCATGGCTTTCTCAGCCGGCTTTCTTATTGAAACCAGGACCATTAATCTTGGGATGGCCCCACCCACAGTGGGCTGGGCCCTCCCACATCAATCACTAATTAAGAAAATGCCCTACAGGCCTGTCTACAACCCTGTTACAGAGGCATTTTCTCAACTGAGGCTCCTTCCTCTGATAACTCTAGTTTGTTATAGTTGGCATAAAACTAGCCACCACACAATGTTTTTACATTTTAATTTTTGTGGACCAGTGAGGTGGCTCTTGCCAGTAAGCCTAGCAACCTGAGTACAATCCCCAGGACCCCCACAGGGGAAGGAGAGAAAGACTCCCACTGACTTCCACAAATATGCTGTGACAGCCTTGTGCCCACACACAGACAAACAATAAATAGATGTGATATTAAATTTTTACATTTTTGTTTATTTCATTATGTGTATGTGCATCTATGTGTGAGTACCTGCGTGTGACACAAAGGCCAGAGGAGATGCCCCTGGAGCTAGTGTTACAGGTGGTTGGTAACCAGCTGCAATATATTTGCATGAAATTGAACCCAGGTTCTCTGTGAAGGCAATATTTGCTCTACACTGATTAACCATCTCTTTGTTCCCATTTTAACCCTTCCTCCAATAACATTAAAAAATAACCCAAAGGCCCAAGGCTGTGACATCAGGGTCTGACTGATGGCTGTGCTTTCCCATGGCTCCCTCACTGTAACGTACAACAATCTAATAGTGTCTTCCTGGTCTTATGAACGAGGAACCCGAGGATGCAAGGCTCTAGGAAACCTGTTCTGGTCAGCCTCATTACTTTGTTAGTGGTTACACAATGCCCTGTAGATTAAGTTCAGTCTCTTAATACTTTTGAGTGGTTTGACACTGGGGCATTTCTCAGTGTGTCATTTGTCCTCTGGGCAGCCCTATCCTGGGCAATCTCCACTAATGCTGCCTTGAGCTGCTAGAACTCATTTCTATTGCCCAGGCCTAAAGGCATTTGAGATTGCAGCCCTTGCTGGATTGTGTCCACTCTCCCCAGGGTGATTGATTATACAGTTGGGATCTGTCTTAGTTGCTTTTCTATTGCTGTGAAGACACCATGACCAAGGCAGCTTATAAAAGAGGTTATTGGGGGCTTACGGTTTCAGAGCGTTGGTTAGAGTTCATGATAATTATGGCAAGGATCATGGCAACGGTCAGACAGGCAAGATGCTGGAGCAGCAGCTGAGAGCTTAGATCCACAAGTGAGAGAGAGAGAGAGTTGTTTACTTCCATTAGAGGTATCTCCATCAAGTAGGATGTTGAGGACATGAGAGGAAGGAATCTCTTTCTGGGGGTTTTCTTCTCCCCTGAATGCTCTGTGTCGTGTAAGTAACACTTTAAGATAGAAGAAGTTCCAGAAGAAACAAAAAACTCACTTCATCAATTGTATTCTCTTCTCCATCTCTGCGGGCCAGATGGAACACTGAAGAGAGGAAAAGTGAATCTGCCAGGGCCGCCTTCCTTCCGGAGGCACAGGCATCCAGTGTTACTGCAGGACCCAGAGATCTGCCTGGCTCTTCCAGCGGGGGCACTGCCACCTCAGGGTTTGGCAGAGGTAGCTGTTTCCCTTTCACACTTCTGGGCTATGTAGGGTGACATGGGGCAGAGGTGAGGCGGGGAGGGATTACCTGCTATTTCGGATTACAGCAGAAGCTCCTCATGGACGTGTAGAAAACAAGGAAAGTAGACAGTCAGTAAATACTAGGTAGAGTCAGCTGAAAGGTTGACATGGCTGCAGGCACAGGACCCCACCGTTTTACCCAAGTTCCACTGTGATCGGCTCCAAGTGGTGACCTAGAGGTGCAAGAGGCTGGGGGAGCCTACATCTTAGGTACCTTGTGAGGTTCAGGCATGATCTTCCGAGGATTTCCTTTTGTATTAATAAAATACATTCCACTTGCAAAATGCTTTCAAGTTTGCAAAGTACTTTTGCTCTAGTCACACCGTTTCAACTCTGGTTTTCACACTCTCCCACATAGGTAGGGCGGGTGTTAACGTCTCCACACTTAGATTATG
The DNA here is from genome assembly GCA_004026605.1 of Ondatra zibethicus. Lineage (NCBI taxonomy): Eukaryota > Metazoa > Chordata > Mammalia > Rodentia > Cricetidae > Ondatra > Ondatra zibethicus. The sequence goes on from PVIU01002276.1 coordinate 58,346, forward strand.
GTTCAACTCACAGACTGGAGCCTGGTGCAGATGTCTTCTGATCTCTTAAGCCCTAGGCATTTTCCCTTGGTTTCCTCAGAGGACTTTCTGCTTCTATCCATGTCTTTCCTCCCACCTAAGGATGGAAGCCCTAAATGGCCTCGAATTCCCATAGCTTAGTAATAAATTTGAGACGTTCTCTCACTGCCTCTTTGGGGGGGGGTCCCATGGAGAGTCTATTCTGTGTCCCTGGTAAAAGGTCTACCCCCTCAAGCTTCTTCTGAGGCACTGGGACCCAGAACTTGTACAATGCCCCATAAGCTTCTTAGAGGAGCCTGGTATTAGCCAGGATTGGATATTCTTCCCCTGACATGCCCTTCATACTCTACCCTAGGGAGCTGGGGGTAGGGAGAATGGGGTGTTCCCCATGGTCCAGCTTCACACCCACTCTTCGAGACCCTGGATTCTGACAAGTTTCCAGAACTTGGAAGACGCAGATGTCGAAGTCTGAAGGTAAATGGTGTGCTTAGGAAGGAGGGTTCAGCCGGTGTGTCAGGTCAGCTCTCCTCCACATGCACAGGGGAAGGAGAGAGACCCTCCAGACTTTCTGTAGGAAGTACATATGGGCTGGCTGCAAAGTGCTGAGTTCAAGGCAAGGGGCAGGGTGCTAGAGGGAGACAGGGAAAGACCAGGGTAACCTAGGACAAAGGAGGAAGCTCATTTATTCCCACCACTTCGGTAGTTCTGTTTTTATATCGTAGGCTGACACCTTGGCCCTTCCAGTTAGTGTTGTTTACAAATATGCTGGGCGATAACTGCAGGTTCATGTCTGGGTCCCTTGGAGTGTTGTGAAGTTACGTGAATCACACCTCTTCTCCTCTCGGGGTGCCTTACGGGGGAGCTCTGGAGGACAGATCCTATATGTTACTCACATCTAATATATTACTATCTTTCACAAACCCAGGCATTTCTAGTAATTGTTGTATAGTACAGTTGGTCACAAGTTAGGTTTTAATGGGTATTTGTTGGGTCTGGGTCTCAAGGCCCTTAATAAAAAAAGGTTTCCACGAGGGTCTTTCCCCCTGCAGCCTCGTATAAAGCTCATAGATTTCATGTGTTTGGTCTCTCAGAATTCCTGTAACCTAAATGTCCTTACTATTTATATGGGCAATATTCTTACAATTAAATTAAATTTAAATGCACTGGGATATAGTTCAGTTGGTAGAGTGCTTGCCTAGCATACATGAAGCTCTGGGCTCCATTCCCCCAAATCACACAAAGTTGACATGATGGCCTAGGCCTATAGTCTCAGCACTTGGGAGATGAAGGCAGAAGGAAAAGTTCAAGGTCATCTTTGCCTAAATAGTGTGTTCAAAGCCAGTATAGGCTACATTAAACCCTGTCTCAAAAAATTACATTTAAATCAGCGGTGGTGGCACACGTCTTTAATCCTAGCACTAGGGAGGCAGAGGAAGGTGGATCTCTATGAGTTCAAGGCCAGCCTGGTCTACAGATGGAGTTCTCAGACAGCCAGAGCTACACAGAGAAACCCTGCCTTGAAAAACAAAACAAAACAAACAAAAATTATATTTAAAACGTTACAGCATACACATGGTAAAAGACAAACTAGTTGAATGCACAGTGAAAATTAAGTCTCCCTTTGACCATGGTCCCATTTCCCTTCTGCAGATGTCCTTCCAGAACTCAGTTTTGCTTGACCAACACATATCCATGTCACAGCTGAGGCACTAAGGTCAGCTTACCCAGGATGACACAGCTGGCAGGCAGCAGAGCTGAGAGTCCCGCCTTTGGCTCCGTGTCTCATTTTCCTTCTACCATCCCACACCATTCTGTAAGAAGCCCCAAGACTTAAGCTTTGTCCTCTCTGGATGAGGCAGTAGAAGCGTTTTAAGAGTCCCAAACAAGGGGTTGGAGAAATGGCTCAGCAGTTAGGAGTACTACTGACTGCTCTCCCAGCGGACCTGAGTTCAATTCCCAGCACCCACATGGCAACTCAAACTGTCTGTGACTCCAGTTCCAGGGGATCTGGCATCCTCACACAGATATACATGAAGGCAAAACACCAGTGCACATAGAATAAAAATAAGTAAATTATATAAAAAAGAGTCCCAAACAAACCTCAACCCCCAACAGCAAAACCCAGCAGCATGAGCACACAGAGCCGCACTTGACTTACTGTCCACGGTGATGCCATTCACTGCCTTCTCTTGCTATCTATATGTTAAAGTCGTGCCTCCCTAGCTCCTTCTCGCCTTGGAGAAGCTGAGATCTGTGGCCGGGGCCCCAGTTATGGATGTCTGAGTTTGGCTTGGCCCTGAGGGTGTGCAGGAAGTGCAAGAAAGAGATGGGAGAATCCACAAAGCCCACCCGAGCTCAGGCAGAAGCCTGGACGGCTGGCATGTCCACAGTGTGAGAATACTCTCTCCTGAGAGAAGGCATTGCACCTGGAATGGAGGGCAGGGGTGGTTTGCTCCTGTAGAACAAGAGCTCCCACCACAAGGCTCTCTGTGTGATACTTTGTGTCCCTGGGATGCTTTTCTAGGTGAGAGAGTTCTAGATCTCAGCAGAAGGCAAATAATTTCTCTTGTTCTCTAGGTTTGTGGATACCTCCTGGCTGGGTTTCATGGAGAAATTCTTTTCTGATTACCAACACGGATCTCAGAGCAGCCTCTGCCTCTCTGGTCAGAATGAAAGGCCAACTGTAACCAGACATAACTGACCATCATGGGGAAACTGATCAGAATGGGGACACAGGAGAGGCGGTTATTCCGACGACCAAAGAGGCTTCAGTGGAGTCGCCTCCTTTTCCTCCTGGGAATGTTGATCATTGGTTCCACCTATCAGCACCTGAGGAGACCCCAGAACCCTCTCTCAATGTGGACAAAAGTCTCTGCCCAGCAGCCTATTAAATTGGCCAGCAGGGATCTCCCTAGTGATGAGATGACAGTGGTGGGCAGTGACCCTCCAGAGGCTAGCTCTGAAGTGGACAGTGAGATGCTAGCACCCCAGAATACAGTGACCAGGGATGAAACAACACCTAGCATAACAATGGAGGATACCCCCAACCCACCCAGAACAACCAAAATCACCCCAACATCACCAAAGAATAATTATAGCCCTATAGCAGCCGGCACAGAAAGAAGAAAGGAAAACACTCCACCCACACCTAGCAGAGCATCAGACTACTTCATCTCAATGTCAGGCAGAGAGAGAATAAAAAGCTATGCCCTAATACCCAGGGGAGAAAGGAGAAACTCCATCCCAACTCACCCCAGGGAAAAGGGAAGGAAGTCTACCCTATCCCCAGCAGATGCACCATCTGCTACCACCCCCACAACAACAGAGAAAGACAGCAAAACCATGGCAACCTATAGGCTGTGGGAGACCAGACTGCCCAAGGGAACAATGAAAGAAAACACTGCAGTTTCTCTCAAGAGAGTGGTTCTGAACACCCTGACTTCCTTAACACATGAAGTAGAAACAAGCCTCTTGACTTCTCCACGTCTGGTGGCAGAGAACACCCTGGGAAGTCCTAGAAGAGAGGAACAAAACCGCTCTATCAATCCCCAGGGAGCAGTCCCACAGCACGCCCCAGCCACCTCTGAGGAGCAAGTGACAATAAGCGCCAGGATGGGTAGTACCCCATCAACCACTGAAGCTTCTACTGCTGCTTGGAGAATTAGTACTCCCTCGTCCAGAACCAGTGTGTCAACCATTAGAATTGCCTCAGCCACCAACAGGGAGCTGGCAAAGAGACCTTCCACAGTACGCAGTGCCCCAGTAACTCCCGAAGTCAAGGCAATCCTCACCACACAGGTCCACCGCTGTGTGGTTGTGGAGCCGGCCCCAGCTGTACCCACGACCTTATCTCCGAGCATGACAAACATCCTGTTCCCAGAGGTGCCCAGTTCCAGTCCCTCAGCTTTACCCTCTGACTGGCCAAACCTCCTCCCCAAGGCAGAGTACCCCCCAGACCTGTTCAGTGTGGAGGACCGGCGACGGGGCTGGGTGGCCCTGCACATCTTCGGCATGATGTACGTGTTCGTGGCCTTGGCCATTGTGTGCGATGAATATTTTGTCCCAGCCCTGGGAGTCATCACAGACAAGCTGCGGATCTCTGAGGATGTGGCTGGGGCCACATTCATGGCCGCCGGAGGCTCCGCCCCTGAGCTCTTCACCTCTCTCATTGGCGTCTTTATCTCCCACAGCAATGTGGGCATTGGTACCATTGTGGGCTCTGCTGTGTTCAACATCCTTTTCGTCATTGGCACCTGTGCCCTTTTCTCCAGGGAGATCCTCAATCTCACTTGGTGGCCCTTGTTCCGTGATGTCTCCTTCTACATCCTTGACTTGTCCATGCTCATTGTCTTCTTCCTGGATAGCCTCATTGCCTGGTGGGAGAGCCTGCTACTGCTGCTGGCCTATGCTCTCTATGTGTTCACCATGAAGTGGAACAAGCAGATTGAGCTTTGGGTGAAAGAGCAGCTCAGCAGGAGGCCAGTAGCCAAGGTCATGGCCCTGGGGAACCTCAACAAGGTAAGGCAGTCTGGCTCCAGCTTTCCTGGGCCTCTTGGTGTGAAAGGACAGGAGGAATTAAGGACCAAAGAGTAGAAAGAGCAAGACTGCATGAGGCAGCTGCTGCACTTCCCTGGCTGTGGATTTGTTCACAACGTGCCTAAACCCTGCAGTTAGCAAGTGTGGCGGTGACTCTTCTAGACACTGGCTATGAGTGTGATCCTTATTGTCAGAAAAGAAATTGAAGCAGGAAGAAAAGTTAAAGTTTTCATCCAGGGTCACACAGCAGGCAGAGGAGTCAGGGTCTGAACCCAGATTGGCCTGCTCTGATGTATGGGAATGACATTTGAGTCAGCTTCGGAGAAAGAAGAGACGCTAGGATATCAGGCAGGGGAAATGATGATCTCATCCGTGCACACAGAGTTCAGGGTTTAGGCAGCACCATCATTTTCTAGTATGTTTGTTCACAGGTTGGACTGGGAGAAGAGGGTAGCTTAGTGGAGTCTGGGGAGGGAGATTCCCCCCTTCTCCTTAATGTTGGATATGAGGACAGCTCCACTCACTGACAAGCCAGCCCTCAGGCATAGCCCTCACTTTATGTCTTCTAGAATCCTGACACCAGACATCCCTGTGTCTACTAGTGTCCTGACACCAGACATCCCTGTGTCTGTCTACTAGAGTCCTGATACCAGACATGCCTGTGTCTGTCTACTAGAGTCCTGACACCAGACATCCCTGTGTCTGTCTACTAGCGTCCTGACACCAGACATGCCCTGTGTCTACTAGAGTCCTGATACCAGATATGCCAATCCTACAGCTTTTCTGCCCCTGTGAGGAACTTTCCTGCTTAAATTCATTGGATGATTCAGTGACTTGAAAGACAACATCATATTGGGGAGGTCATCTCTGAAAACAAATCCCAAATGGGACCTCTTTCTTTCCTATTCCTGGAGGGTGAGTTTGGGTACAGATTGGCTCACAGCCTGTCTCTCTGGTCTCAGAGAGACTGTTGGTGGGAGCAGAATTTTGCGTGCAAAGAGCATAGGATTTAGCTACTTAATCCAGAGCAGTTTTGATGAGTGGGCAGGATATCTACCAACCTCAGCAACAGGAGGCAAGAGATTAAATTGCTTCCTTTAGAATTTTTGAACTAGCACAGTGTTCTAGTCAGAGCATGGAAACAAGAATCAGATTCCCTGAGTTCTAACCGATGCTCCTTTTTAATTAATGGTATGACCTGGACAAGCCTCTTCTCAGCCTTTCCCGGTCTCTAGGGGAAACGACAGTCCAGTTCATCACCAAAAGGTTCTGCCCAACTCCAACTTTTATAATAGTGTCTGAGTCCAAATGAATACAATTCTGGCAAGACTCAGCACAGTGGTTATTTGTCTGACCTGGTCAACCATTTACCGTTTGTTTACTCAGGGCACAGAGAGGGGGGAAATGCTGCTTTGGGTCACATGGCCCACTGGGGTCAGAACTGGAGAGATGCAGCCCTCTGACTCCCTAACCGCCACAATTTCCTGCCAGGCTGCTGCTCTAAAGCCACAGGCTTAGAGAGAGGGTGACTCCTTGCTGCATAATTTAAGCCTAGGAAGTGGGAGCCTCCCAGGACAGGATGCATCCCAGAGCCTTGCTTCTCTGAGAAAATCCCTGGTCTGTATCAGGGCAGCAGCGTTCTAAGCCCCTCCAACTCACCTACTGGTTCTTTATAGTAATTCTGCTTTCATTGAGACTCAGTCCAAATCTGAAATCTCTGCTGCACCGGAGCAAGGCCATCAAAGCAAAGCTTGCTAAGCAAGTGAGGCAAATCCCATGAGTTTAAAAGAGTTTGTCCAACTTAAGAGTCTGCTCAAGGCCAAGAGTAGCAGTTCTTCGCCAGCTAGGAAGCAGGGGTTGGTCCCAACTGTTTCTTACTCTGTGCAGAAGCTAATTCAGGAGGATTTTAGTTGACAGTATTATTAAAGAAAGGTTGAATTACTAACTATATTTGAAGGTGAAGCCAACAGTGTTTAAAACTAAAATGCCTACTCTGGGACTTGCCTTGAATACTATCCACCATGTAAGAACAAGTAACTCAAGAACTAGAGCTGTTTAAAAATGGTTTTTAGGATAGATATATGGATTTAGAGTTCCATTCTGGGGTGACTTAGCTACAGAGAGAATGAGCTACTCTCCTTTGTATCTGAATTTAACTGGCCAAGACCTATAATCTGATCAGAGGGATGTAAGTTGTACTGTGTTCACTGACAGCAAGAGGACAAGCCCTGGCACTGAGTCCATGAAGCAGTTCTGTGCGAACTCATTCTTTGCTCTAGCAAACCATGCTGGTTTTCAATTTCTGTGGTGCAATGTTAAATCTGCGCCTGCCCTGCAAAGTAATTTCCCTCACCTAGAAAATTCTTGTTTTTAATTTTTATTGCTTTATAAGTAATACCATTCAAAATCTCCACTTCCTCCCCTCCTCCCATTTCCCTCCCACTCCCCCACTCACCCTTCCCTCTTCCTCTCCAGTCTTAAGAGAGGGCAGGGTACCTGCCCTATGGGAAGTCCAAGGCCCTCCCCGCCTCCATCCAGGCCTAGGAAGGTGTGCATCCAAACAGACTAGGATCCCAAAAAGTCAGTACATGCAGTAGAAACAAATTCCAGTGCCATTATCATTGGCTTCTCAGTCTGCCCCCATTGTCAGCCACATTCAGAGAGTCCGGTTTGATCACATGCTCGTTCAGTCCCAGTCCAGCTGGCTTTGGTGAGCTCCCATTAGATCAGGCACACTGTCTCAGTGGGTGGACCAACCCCTCGCGGTCCTGACTTCCTTACTCATCTTCTCCCTCCTTCTGCTCTTCAACTGGACCTTGGGAGGTCAGTCCAGTGCTCTGATGTGGGTCTCTGTCTCTATCTCCATCCATCGCTGGACGAAGGTTCTATGGTGATATTCAAGATATTCATCAGTGTGACTATGGGACAAGGCCAGTTCAGGTACCCTCTCCTCTACTGCCCAAGGACCTAGCTGGGGACATCCCTGTGGACACCTGGGAACCCCTCTAGAGCCAAGTCTCTTGCCAACCCTAAAATGGCTCCCTTAATTAAGATATCTTCTTCCCTGCTCCCATATCCGCCCTTCCTCCATCTCAAACATCCCCCTCCCCCAAGCTCTCCCCAATCCTCCCCTTCTCCCTTCTCTCTCCCCTTCTCCCCTTCCCCCCACCCTACCCCCACTCCCATGCTCCCAACTTTTGCCTGGCGATCTTGTCTGCTTCCAATTTCCAGGAGGATCTATATATGTTTTTCTTTGGGTTCACCTTATTATTTAGCTTCTCTAGGATTGCGAACTATAGGCTCAATGTCCTTTGTTTATGGCTAGAATCCACTAATGAGTGAGTACATACCATATTCATCTTTTTGGGTCTGGGTTATCTCACTCAGGATAGTGTTTTCTATTTCCATCCATTTGCATGCAAAATTTAAGATGTCATTGTTTTTTTACCGCTGAGTAGTAGTCTAATATGTAGATGTGCCACACTTTCTTTATCCATTCTTCCATTGAGGGGCATCTAGGTCATTTCCAGGTTCTGGCTATTACAAATAATGCTGCTATGAACATAGTTGAACAAATGCTTTTGTAGTATGATTGGGCATCTCTTGGGTATATTCCCAAGAGTGGTATTGCTGGATCTTGAGGTAGGTTGACTCCCAATTTCCTGAGAAACCGCCACACTGATTTCCAAAGTGGTTGCACAAGTTTGCATTCCCACCAGCAATGGATGAGTGTTCCCCTTACTGCAACAACATGGGCACAGGAGACCACTTCCTACGTATAACCCCAGTAGCACAGACAATAAGAGCAACAATGAATAAATGGGACCTCCTGAAACTGAGAAGCTTCTGTAAGGCAAAGGACACTGTCATTAAGACAAAAAGGCAACCTATTGAATGGGAGAAGATCTTCACCAACCCACATCAGACAAAGGTCTGATCTCCAAAATATATAAAGAACTCAAGAAACTAGACATTAAAATTCTAAATAACCCAATTAAAAAATGGGTTACTGAACTGAACAGAGAATTCTCAACAGAAGAAGTTCAAATAGCCAAAAGATACTTAAGGTCATGTTCAACTTCCTTAGCGATCAGGGAAACGCAAATCAAAACAACTTTGAGATACCATCTTACACCCGTCAGAATGGCTAAAATCAAAAACACCAATGATAGCCTATGCTGGAGAGAAAGCACCAATGATAGCCTATGCTGGAGAGAAAGCACCAATGATAGCCTATGCTGGAAAGAAAGCACCAATGATAGCCTATGCTGGAGAGAAAGCACCAATGATAGCCTATACTGGAGAGGAAATTCTTTGAAAACAACCTCCCCTTCATCTACCACTCCTTCTCACTTGACTGTGGCTCTCCTGGATCAATGCGTCCCTTAGTTAAACATCGATGGAGAAGGCAGGGGTCAGAGAAACTGGGCTTCCTTAATCAGCCCTGGCTCTGAAATAGAGGAAGTAAGAGAGAATTGGAGCAAGGCAGTCTGGGAGTCAAGGAGCAGAGCTTCTGAGGTGAAATCCTCTAGGCCAGAGCATCAGAGGAAGTTGGAGTCAGGAAAGGAGAGAAACACAGTGGGGGGAAAAAAAGGTCCTCTTCTTTCCTCTGAGTGACAGCAATATCAGCTTCATCATTGTCACTGAGCGGGGAAGCTATCTATGTCCCAAAGTCTGAGCCCAGAGTCTTAGTTTCTAAGGACTGGCTCAGTTTCTTCAGGAATGCCAACAGTTCAGTGACTCCATTTTACTGAACGGTAGGAGCCAGGAAGGGAATCCATGTTTGTGAGGGATCTTGTTCCATGTACAAGTGTCTCAACAATTTTTTTCTCTCTTTCTTTTTTGATTTTTTTTTTGAGACAGGGTTTCTCTGTGTAGCCCTGGCTGTCCTGGAATTTGCTGTGTAGACCAAGCTGGCCTTGAATTCACAAAGACCCACCTGCTTCTGCCCCCTGAGTGCTGGGATTAATGGCGTGCGCCACCACTGCCTGGCAACAGTTTCTTATTTAATGTTAAAAACTAGACTGTAAACCGTATCTTACATATGAGGAGAGAGGGCCACAGAGTGGGCACTTAACTGGTCCAAAGTCACGCAGCCAGTCAGTGATACTTAGTGATGATAGTGAATCAGTACATTTGGGTTTTAACTTAGGTGCCCTGTTAACTATCCCCTGCTCAGTGAGCAAGTCAAGGCAATTCTACAAGCCATTTATTATGTGAGGAATAAAGTTACCTTCAAGGAAGAGAATCCTGCGCTGGAGCCACAAATCATGTTGCGGGTCATGTGGGCCTTCAGCCGCTGTGATTGGGGCAGACAGACTCTTTCTGCTAAGGCCAGGCAGTCAAAACCTCCTGCTTTGCAAGCTACACACACCGGCCACAGTTCAATGCTGTCCCTGTAGCTAGAAAGGAGCCACACAGCTACAGTGAATAAGTGGAAGTGGCCATGTGATTTTCCTCTCCCACTAGAAGGCCTTGAACATTCAGTTCATCTAACCTGGGCAGCCAGGTCTCTGAGCTGGGTGATCTTTTCATTTTATGAGTGCTGCGTTCTGTCTGGAGTATCTCAAATCAGAATGAAGGAGCTTCTTGGGGACTGTGATTCTAATAAAAATGCATTTAAGACTGTTTCTAGAAAAAATAATTAGTATTGGCCACACACGCACACACCTTTAGTTTTTAAATATTTACATCTATTTATTGCATCTATGACATGCTTCCACATGCCACAGCACACGTGTGGAGGTTGTTCTCTATCATGTGGATCCTAGGGAACAAACCTCAGGTCATCAGGCTTCTGAGCCATCTCAGCAGCCCGCGTACAATATTTTAGAGTGTCTCTTTCAACGCCAGCTGAACATTTTCAAAACTAAAAACACCTAAGACAACACTGTCAGATTCACATCAGCTGGTGTAAGGTGCCTTTTATGACCCCAGTAAGGCAATGGTAAATGCTTGCACGGCTATCAACAATCTCGCTTAGCTCTCTTTGAAACTTTATACTGAGTATTGAAGCTCTCTATGTATTGTTTCTGGCCCCAGATGAAAAATCTCTGGACTTCTTTGTCCATGTATAGTCACAGAGAGCCAAAATTCATCAGAGAACTCACTGGCATCCAAGGATGATGGACCCCTCATCACATGTGGGCCGAGGAGCTCAGCCAGAAGGACCAGCCATGGACAGAACAGCAGCCCTAGGGGGTGCCAATAGCAACGAGGGGCGTAGCCATATGAGTCCTTATGGAAACCCCATCTCTACACTCTGCACGAAAGAATTCCTCAGGATGTGAGGTTCTGGGGAAAAGCCTGGAACTTGGCTCTGAATACACTGTGGTTTATCTTCTCCCCAGCAGGAATTTTCTTACTCAACCAGCGAGACTCCACACAGGCAAAGCAGGCCTACCTACCTGTAGAGCTTGTCTTCCTGTTTCTTGTCAGGGTTGATATTTAGTTTGAAGGGTCATATCAGCAGCCTGTATAGCCACCTGCTTCCTGTGGAGATGGGAGGCTATGGACAAGAAGCAGCCATCTTGGCCCTTCCCTCTTCTGTGGGTCCCACCCTTGTTAGGCTCCAGAGAAGCCACTGTGCTGCAAAATCGCCCATCTTGGCTGGGCTAAGGAATGGCCTTCAACTGTTAGCTAGTCGTTGACTTCCTTCCAATTGTCAGAAAGAGATGTCAGGGGTCTCTCTGTCTGTTTGTCTATCTGTCTCTCTCTCTCCCTCCTCTTTCTCTTTCCTAGAGCTCACCTTGCCCTCCAACACTACTCCCAGCAGAATCCTCAGTCTTTGAATCATTTTTCCCTGGCCCGGGGCTGCAGCTTGGTGGTAGAGTGCTAGCCTAGCATGTGCCTTTCCTCATGTAACTGGATGAAGCTTTTCAAGCCCTCCTACCAGCCTGTGGCAGCAGATGGCAAAACAAACCACGAGAAGCAAATATGAACAGCGCAGCATAGACATCTCCACGAGCCCAGTCCCACTGCTTTGTTGTTGCCACAAATATGCGTGTGCCTGGAGCTGAGCTGTCACAGGCATTCATACAACACAGTAATATGGTCTCCTATGGAACTTCATGGGATTAAATATCAAATTAATACTTATGGTGCTCTACAAAGAATAGCATGCATCTTAGATGCTCTGCCACCTGAACTAATTGGAAAATAAACCCAGCACGTAACTGTCCATGGGTACATGGACAGTAAATGGGAGCTGCAAGTTAATGAGAGCATTTCAGAGTGAGGAGCACTGTGTGGGAGATGCATGGTGACAGTGTAGTGGGGGCCCTTGCTGAGGAGGAGCAGGGAGGCTTTTGGGGAGAGAAATCTAAAGAGTGAACTGCAGCATAGAACTGGGCAAGCATCCCTGGAAGAAGGAATAGCACTTGCAAAGGCCCAGGCCTGGAAGGACCTGACACATCATTGTAGTTAGTGGACAAGGCAGGGAGAATGGACCAGGGCATCGCTGGGGAGGACAGGGGGCCTGGGAATTGGATACTGAGTTTGGGTCTCATTTGAGATGCGATAAGGGATTAACAGAGTTCTGTTTTTGGAAGGTCACTCCAAAATTTCTGTGTAGAAAATGAATTATAGGTGCACAGTACTGGAAGTAGAAGTAACAACATGTCTGATTAGGAGCTGTTTGGAGCCCCCAGTTGTCTAACTGTGTATGTGGGTTTAAACATGAATGCACATGCACACGGTAGTCTCAGATTATCCAGTGGAGATGCAATGTCATGATCCCCACTGGACAAATCTAAAATTTATAACATTTACTTTATAGCTCTTTTCTTTGACACAGCTAAATTTCCAGCATCATTATATTTGTACTTTTGAGCCATTATTAAATAAGATAAGGGTTATTTGAATACAAACACTGTAAAATGAGGACAATCTGATAACTAAGATAACTACTAAATGACTGATGGGCGGGTAGCATATATAGCATGGATACACTGAACACAGAGATGATTCACTCTCTAGGCAGGATGGGCAGAGGCAGCCTGAGAACGAATCAAGCTCAGAACACCGTGCAATTTAGAAGTTACTATTTGTTTGTTTCTGAAACTTTCCATCAGCTAGCTTTGGACCACCGCTGAAGGCAGGATACCGGCACCGAGGCAGGGAAGCTGTATCACATAGGCACACATATGTACAGTTGTCTGTGGCAGATGTTCTGGAGACGTTCTTGTCTGAACTTGGTGATGAGGAGGCAGGGGGGCAGAAGTCAGGAATGGGGTTGAGCTTTTTGGCATGAGTGCAGAGTGAATGGTGGTGCCAGATGCAAAGAAAGAGAAGCCTGGAGGAAAAATTGGTTCAGGAAACTCAGGAGCTCTACTCTGGAGTGGTGAGTCTGGGAGCTTCCCTTACTGCCCAGGAGGTGGTTGTACATGTTTGGAAGAATCAAAGCTCTGTAAATGACAAAAGCCCTAAAGGGTTCTGTCATCCTCCTGGCCTGTCTTTGTGTGATGCCTGTCAGGTCTGTGATACAGTGACAAATGAGACATATTCCCAGCTCTCCTGGAGCTCAATGGAGGAACTAGAGTTGGTCCAGCTTTGTGGTACCTGATACTCATCAAGGAGATTATAAAACCACGTGCACAAAATTAGGTGCGTAAAGGGAGAGAGGTCCCATAGCCCAAGCTTTATCAGATGCACAGAAAGTTCTCTGGGGTGTAGGCAAGTGGGGAGGGATTCGGATTGCAGAGGGTCTGGGAGAGCGGGATGTAGGAGTCTGCCCTGAAACAGAGAGGTCTTGTTATCCTGTGTTGAGGACAGAGGAACGGGAGCTGCAGCTGTGTTGGGCAGAGTGTAGCCACGACTTCAGCAGCGTGAGCATTTGAAAGAAGTGTAAAAGCAGAAGCATGCGATACACACCAAGCACTTAGCATTCAAAGAACGCAAAACCACTTCAACTTCTTTATGTTCATTACTTGTAGTTGGATTTTTTCTTTGGGCCATTAGCTCCCAAATAATGACACAGAGACTTTTTATTAATTATTAAAAGCCCAGTCTTTTTTTTTTTTTTTTTTTGGTTTTTCGAGACAGGGTTTCTCTGTTGCTTTAGAGCCTGTGCTGGAACTAGCTGTTGTAGACCAGGCTGGTCTCGAACTCACAGAGATCCGCCTGCCTCTGCCTCCCGAGTGCTGGGATTAAAGGCGTGTGCCACCACCGCCCGGCTAAAATCCCAGTCTTAGCTTAGGCTTGTTCCGCTAGCTCTTATAACATAAATTAACCCATTTATTTTAATCTATATTCTGTTGCGTGGCTCATTACCTTATCTCTCATTACTGCTATGAGTATGACTGGGGACTCCACCTTTCTTCTCCTCAGAATCCTCTCTGTCTCTAGAGATCCCACCTAACTTCTTCCTGCCTAACCTTTGGCCATTCAGTTCTTTATTAAACCAATCACAGCGACACATCTTCACACAGTGTAAAGAACATTCCACGACAGTTTGTTGAAATGGTGCTTTTAGAGGACTGGAGCTCCAGCTCGGTCCTCAGCAGACTGCTTGACTGACACATTTGATCCATGAGTTTGATCTCCAATGCAGTAACAACAACAAAATTTGGCTGTGGCGAAGCACTGGGGAAAGTCACAGGTTGGGTGTAGTGGCGCACACCTTTTATCCCAGCATGTTGGAGGCAGAGTAAACAGATCTCTGTGAATTCTAGGCCAGTCAGGGATGCATAATGAGACCCTGCCTCAAAAACTGAAACAAAGCCAGGCAGTGATTGGGCACACCTTTAATTCCAGCACAGGGAGGCTGAGGCAGGTGGAATCTCTGAGTTCAAGGCCAGCCTGGTCTACGAGGCACGAGGCGAGCTCCAGGACAGCCAAGGCTACACAGTGAAACCCTGTGTCAAAAGACAAACAAAACAAGCCCCTCCCAAAAGTTGTTTGTAGTACTGCACTATGGACGATCAGGAAGCCAGTGCAGAGGAAGCTCAGCTGTCTCTCCATGGGACAGCGAGGCTTCTAGAACATTGAGGAGGAACATGGTGTGATGTGCTTAGAAACTTACTATTCTGGGGGGGTGAAGAATACACCTGAAGAGGAACGGATTCAGATTCGAGGACTTTCTGGGCCTGGAGGCAGGAGAGTGGAGGCCAAACTGAGCTGCTTAAGACCTGGTCTGCTGGTTCTCTGGTGTGGGCAGTGAGGCGGAGGGAGGAATAGGCTCTCAACCGTTTGTAACTCCAGTCAGTTCCAGTTCCACTACCAGGGATCCCTTTTCTCACCTCTTGAGCATCAGGCATGCACATGGTACAGATATACAGATGCAGGCAAAGCACTCATTCATATTAAACAAATTTTAAAAATTAAAAAAAAAAGGTTGACATGAAAGTCTGTTGATCTGAGTTTGGTTCCTGGAACCCAAAAGTGGGAAGAGAACCAACTCCACAAAGTTGTCCTCTAACTTACACGTGCACACACACATATACACACTTACCCTGTTGCATGTGACTTCCCCATGAAAAGCATGTGTTTGAACTCCCACACAAAACAGCAATAGTAAATAAAGCATAGTAATTTAAAGGAAGAAAATTGCTGAGAGTTGTGTAAGTGTGTAACCTCAGTGTTCAAGACGGGCCAGGGCTAGAAAGCAAGACCGTGCATTCCCCTGCAAAAGGCTCCGAAGCTGGAGGTGCATGCGGAGAGGCTGCCCATGAACACAGGGAGAGGCATTTTAGCCTGAATAAGTCTGAGCCGCAGAACGACATTAGAGCTGTGCACCATGGGGCAAAGGTCAGCCCCTTGACTCTTGGGGGACAGTCCCCAAAGTAGCATGCTCCCACTTCTTTGCCTCTAGAAGATTCAATGGGAGAAAGTTGGTTACGATGAACTGTGAGGTGGGTAGGACCGTGAAGCTAGTGCTGTGTGAAGTCTCTTTTCTCTCAGTCCATTTACAGGTGTGACATGAATAGTTAAGGGGCCTTATTAAAACCCACAGCTGCCCCTTCACACCCAGTTTGGATGTTTCGGCTTTCTGTCACTCATTTTCATGCCTGTTCTTTAACAGTGAGCATCCAGAGTATCTAGACACTCAGGCCCTCCCCACCTTCCCAAAGTCCCCACATCCTAGCCCCTGGAGAAAGCCTTCCTGGCCCACCTCACCCAGCAGCACCATCTATGCCTCTTTTATTGTGACCCATTCTCTGCTTTGCCTTCCATCTGTGAGATAGATCTCCAATCTTTTTTCTATATTTTCAGAGCAGAACAGAGAATGAAGCTGTCCTGTTTCTGGGTGGGCCTTCGTGGCCAATGAGGAAAGCAGAGGGATGGAAAGATAGTCACTGGGGCAACTGTTAATAACCTTGGTGCCTAAAGATAGTACCAGAGGCCACTTGGGATTATTTGTGCACCCTCCTCACCTTTGTTGAGAGCCACAGGTCAGGGGGCCAGACAAACAGAATCTAGTGGATGGTTTACTTCTATCAAGCGCTCTGTAAAGGAGGTTAAAGTAGGAGGATCACCACAAATTCAAGGCCAACCTGGGCTGTATAGTGAATTCTAGGTATGCCTGGGCTAGATAGTGTATCCATCTCTAAAAATAGATAAATTATTGGACTCTAGTTGAATAGACAATCCATGTATCAATCAAATGGCATTTCAAGGCTATGAATGCAAAGAAAGTGGGCTTCGTGCTTCTTCATCTTGGGTGTGCAGGGTGGTCTCACTCCTCAGCAGGGGCTCCCCCAGCTTCCTTAAGACATAAGCACTCATCTGACCCCACAGCAAGATTTTAGAATCACGAGATGTGCTGTTGCTATCCGACTTTCAAGGCAAGGGCTGTTTTAGCATGCAGGAGTAAGGGTGGGGTGAAGCTAAAGGGATCATGGAGAAAGCTTTCTAGAAGAATCCACCCTGAATTTTCTGAGGAGGAATCAAAGATTCAGGTTAGCAGAGAGGCGTAGAGAAGGCGTCTTTGGCATAGGGAAAGAGCATGAACAGGTGAATCTACCCATTTACTTAATAAATGTTCACATGCAAAGAAGTTGGGGGAAATGCTAGGGCAGAAAGAATAGGCACCTGTAAGAGGTGCACGGAGGGAGGTGACATTTAAATGGAGACCTGAAACATAAGGAGTGAAGAGTCAAAGCAGGACTGGCAGGAGGAGCCTGGGATGCCTTTTCCAGGCAGGTGACACATCTGAGCCAAAGGGTGGCAGCAATGTTGAGACATTTCCTGAAGACAGATTAGTGTTTCTGGGTTTCCCCAGCGCTACCCCAGAGAGAGGGGCATGTGGGACCAAAGAAGCAGGGTCTCTTCATGGCATCTGGATTCATCTCTTGATCTTTGCTCCCCTTTGCAGCCCAGTGATGGTGCCATTGAGGAGAACGAGTCACAGGATGGCAAGAAGCTAAAGGTGGGTGTATGAAGCTTACCCAGTGGAGACGTTGCAGGCTGTGTGGTGAGGGCATCCACATGGTGCTAGCTTGGGAATTATGGCTTTAAATCACAGCTCACTCTGTTCTGAGCCTGCTGTGTAACCTTAGGCTCTATATCTTTAAGGTGCAGTTTGGACTAGAGAAACTCAAGTCATGCTTTCCAGTCCCGATGTTGGTTGATAAAAGTTCATTATCCAGAACAAAGGAACTAGGGGAAAGCTCTTGAGGGGGCAGGGCCGAAGTTTCTGAAAGACTATAGCCTAAGGCACCACATGGAAGGAGTTATGGGGAACTTTGATAGACAGCAGGGCAGGTGGTGGTGGGTGGGGGTTGAGGGACTGAAACTTTTCCTATCCAAAGAAAGTCTCCAAGTCCATTGTAATGGCCACGGCCACTAGGTGGCGGAAGAGTTCAGCCGGAACGGGATGGGGAGGGCGAACAGTGGTAATCTTTAGTGGTAATCTTAGGGTATTTGTGTTGCTATGAGAAAGTGTGTCACATCTGTGTGCAGTACAGGTGTGTGTACTTCGGTGCCTCTGAAGGTCTCTGAGCACCAGAGTGTAAAGTCAAAGTGGGCTCACAGTCAGTAGCCCTGGGGGGCTAGTTTGACTCGCTCCCTGTGTGACCTTGGACATGCCACCTCCCTGCATGCTTCCTTCTCTCCTGTTGATGGGGCTCCCAGCATTGCTTATCCTTGTGTGGGCAATGACAACACAGTCAGGCACGATGTGTGGACTGTAAAGGGCTGTGCCTGGCGCAACAGCCTGCCTGTGTGGAAGCGGTTGAGGGTGTGTTTCTAGAAAGGTTGCTTGCAGTGAGGGGCAAACCTGCTAACAAGGTATCCCCATGACCTGTTCCCTGTGGAGTCTGTGGGACTCTTGAATTGCAGAAGGAGCTGGTCCTGGAGGAATCAAAGAGAGGATGAGAGGGAGTTGGAGGTGAAGGAAGCAGGGGCGAGGGGCGAGGGGCACCTTCTCTCTGGTCTCTGCGGGAAGGAGGCAGGTCGGCTGCAGGGAGGCCCTCCTGCAGCTCCTCCGGGGACCTGGGCAGGGCACCACTGAGGCCTCTGCGGCTCTCCCCTTGCTCAGCTCCCGTCTGTGCTGACCCGAGGGAGCAGCTCGGCCTCACTCCACAACAGCGTCATCCGCAGCACCATCTACCACCTCATGCTCCACAGCCTGGACCCCCTGGGGGAAGGTAAGCAAGGCCTCCTCTGACCCCGTGTGCCTCCCCTCCTGCTACTGGAGAGAATCTGGGCCCTACAAATGCTAGTGACAGTGGGCTGGGCTGGGAGGACGGAACTGTCAGAAGAGGGGGTGGGCAGTGAAAGCTAGACAGTCTGGAAGACAAGGAAGAAATTAGACCTGGGCGCACCAAGACAGAGCCACATGGAACATGGTCACTGGGGTCCTCAAGAATTACTCCATTGTATCCCTGCTCTGGTGTCCCTGTCTGTAAAGTGAAAGGCCTTGTCCACAGCTGGAACACAAATGCCATATGGCCTATGTGGATCTGTGTTGGGTCAGATCCAATGTCCCACAGTTTGACTGGCCAGGGATGCTTCTGGGGACACTTCCTTCACAGCCCTCGGCATTTCTCTTGGCTTCATAGTCAGCTCTGGACTCCAAGGGAGCTTGTCTCCCTTGCCAGCCAGGAGTCCTAAGGGACACCGTAGGAGATGTTGAAGGTACTTCTGGGGGAGCAGAATGTAGTGTTTAAGATGCTGAAGTTGAACTTGACAAATAATGACAGCAGTGAAGGTCCCACTGTCCACCTTTCCAAGTCCCGTCTCCCCTCTCACCTCCCTGAGCACTCTGCCATTCTTACCCCTTACCGCCCACCTCTCAGGAACTCGCCACTTCCCTGTGAAACCCCCTTTTCTGGGTCTCCAGTGCAGAACTGAGCCCCAAAAGGAGGCCCACCAGGAGAAATCTAGTTTTGGGCAAAGTCAAGGCATGCAGTTTGGCAGGAGAGCCTGAATATGGTACAAAAGAATGAGCCCCAGAGAGACCCCTGACTGGGCCTTTCTGGTTAAGGGGCACATTTTAGGATCTCAGACTGTCATAGGCCCTGACCTACTCCTTCAGACACAATATGGGCACTATGTGTTTAAAAGTATGCCGTACTGGGAAAAGCAGTGTCAAGGGCAAGGCAGTGAGCCTTCCCGACGTGGGAGAAGCTACCCCACGTGAACAGCACACCTGAGGAGTGGACAGACCGGGGCAGCCTCAGGTCTGACATCTGGGGTGGACCTGGCCTGGCTTCCAAAAGGACTCTAAGTCATGCCTAGCCATTCCTAGCAGAATCGCAGACTCTAGCCAAGCCCTGAAAACAAAGAACTTCTCCTGAACGGCCTCCTCTGTGGCCAACTGCCAGCTGGCCTACTTGTCCTAACAGGATTATGTAGTGTTCAGGCCAGGCTGAGGTCACAGGAGATTGGCACTAAGGAGATGATCCAGCCATGCTGGGTGGGGAGAGGGCACTCCAGGGAACAGTGACAGGGGAGCCCTGGTATAGGGATTGTGGGTGTGGTAAACCAGGGGCGACTCTTGAGATGGATAATTGCAGATGTGTCCTGGTATGCAATGCCGCTCAGAGCTGGAGTCTGAGAGTTTGCCAGCGCATCCACCCAGGAGGGGTTAGGTCCTCCCAGGCCTTTGTTCCAAAGCCATCGCAGATGTTTGCTTCCCTGGCAGCTTCCAGATGGCAATCCAGATGTTTTCACCCTTCCCATATGGAGCTTCTCAGATCCAGCTTTGTCCATAGGAGATGTTCCCCTTTCTCTGAATTCTCACCTCCTCAGGGTGGTGTTTCTCTCCCTTGGGTCCCACGATTCTCTTCTGCTCCTGGTCAGGTGTGTGTGTGTGTGTGTGTGTGTGTGTGTGTGTGTGTGTATGTGCGAGCAGCAATGGAGAAGTGATCAGGGAAATGAGAGATGGGGTGAGTGATGAGGGTTGTGGGTTAGTGTAATTCTCTGTTCATCAGGGTGCTATAGCTCTTGATTAGTGGCTGGAGGGCCCTAAGCATTCTGGGTTGAGGAGACAGGGTAGTTCTGAAGTCCTGAACACTCCAGGAAGATCAGCTGTGTGCCAGGACACCTTGAGGACCAGAAAGACCATAGCAGTGACCCTGCAAAGGGCATTTACTGCCAAGACAGCAGAATGACTCTGAGGGTTTAGGGCACAAGAGGAAGGAGGAGATGCCTATCCTGGGTCCAGGCAGAGGCTTCATTCCATCCTGCTTCCCAGCCCTGTACCTTCTTAGCATCCTTGCAGTCTGCCTGCACTCCCTCCCCATTAGAAGATCTCCAGGGTCTCTTCCAACTCAAACCCTCGGGAACACTGGGCATTTCACCACAGAACTGTTGCTTGGGTGGAAAGTGGGGGATCACTACTGCTACTAGTTCACCATCATCATCCTTACAGCCAAAAAGTAACACAGTGACATCTAGGGGCTGTTTTAAATACAGTCAGGCATAAATTCATTGGCCAGCTACAACTACAACTCTAGAAGGCTTTTCAGGTGAAGTGTCTGAGGGATGGATAGGCTAAGAGATCAGCCAGCTGGGCCATCACTATAGTGCACCTGGTCAAGCGAAGATTCGCACCCAGGTCCTCAGGCCCTCAGGCTCCAGTGTGTCAAGCACTTTTGTCTCATGACTCAAGTTGGCGCTCTGGGTATAAACCATATCATGGTGTTGCCATTTTCAGAGGACACACAGGCTTCCCAAGTAACTCGGTGTTCATGGAGAGAGCTAGCCTGCATTCAGGACAGAAACCATGCGGCCATTACTCTATGTGCCCATTTGTCCACCATTGTCTTGCCTGCCCTACCCCTCCCTCAAGCTACACAGCTGACGGGGGGGGGGGGAGGAATCTTAAGCTCCTGCTTCTCAGGCCATCCCTTCTCTCTGTCAAAGTTACTCATGTGAAGTCCTTTGCATGTTGCCTGGCACAGTCATGTAGGGAGAGAGGGGGCCTCCCTGTCCTTTTTCTTTCCTGAAAATCAGGGCAGCTATTCTGTGCCTGCCACTCTAGAGGTCTCCAGTAAAATCTATCCCAATAAAAACGTGACACTCACTTGGAAGCTTGGTTTCTGGGCTCAAAAGCGTATGACCGAAGCTTGATCCCTTGCTGCTTCTGCAGTAAAGGGAAGGTTCATGGATCCCCTAGAGCAGCCTGCAAAGAATGTGCTGCCCTGACTTCTAGGAGACCCATGAGGGATAAGCTACAAGGGACCTTACAGATCATCTAGTCCATGAGCGGCCAAGCAGCCTCTCTGCCATCATTTCTCCACTCCCTGCCCATCACAGACATCATTGAATGATCCTAACAGGGATCCTACTAAGTTTGGGTCAGTTGCCTCAAATGAGCCATCACTTGAGTTCATGAAGGAAATACATCCTGCAGGTTGGTCCCCAGTCCAGCCATATGTTCATCAGAGAGAAAACAGGAGGAACAATAGCTGGTTAACGATGATGGAACTTAGTCACGTTTACAAATGGCGCATCAGGGGTAGGCCTTGAGAGCTCAGACACAGACACCACAGGCCTAGGCCAGCTTTCCCTTCCCTGTACCGCCGGGCAGTGCAGGGTCCTCACTGGACACTGAGGCTCCAGATAAGGTGTCTTCCTTTCTCCTTCGCAGCCCGCCCCTCCAAGGACAAGCAGGAGTGTTTGAATGAGGAAGCCAGAGCACACCCCCAGACCAAAGCAGAGAGCGGTCCCGATGGTGAGAGGATGGCACACTGGCCACAGGCCAGGTTTCTCCTGCCCCACCTCCTGTCACAGCCTGGGTAGAGCAGACACTGAGGCCCATATCAGTCAGTGTCTCTCAGGCTCTTCCTTCAGTGATATTTTTCTGCCACTGGTTCCCAGTAGCTTCCTCCTTGCTCTCTGCAGATGGGGCAGGCAGGGAAAGGCCAGGGGAACACTTGCCTTTGAACTCAGTGGGATCCCTTTCATAGGACCAGCTCTCCTTGCTCCATTTACCCAAGTAGTTCCAGAATCCCTGGCCACAATTCTAGGGAATGCTTCCCAGATGCCATCTTGTCCTTCGCCTATTCAGAGGACAGAGAAAGGACCATTCCTAGTTTCCAAACAAGCATCCTCAGCCCCTCCTGCCAAATGCCCTGTAGTTTCTTCCGCCTGTCTCTGCAGCTGCTCTCAGAACCTGCTCAGCTCTCACCTAACCCGTGTTTGTCCTTTAAGAGGAGGAGCCAGCCGAGCTCCCTGCGGTCAAGGTCACTCCAGCCTCAGCTCCAGACGCCAAGGGAGATCAGGAGGAGGATCCAGGCGGCCAGGTAGGCGCCCAGCTGGAGGTATTTCAGAGGCTAAGGAAGGACTTTCTGGCCAAAATACTTCCTACTTGAAGGCCTGAAATCCCATTAGGTTTATCCCTGTGGGGTGAACCTTCTCTGAAATCATTTGAAAATGCTCACACTTTCACCTGAGCATGAGATTATATATATGTACACACACACATATATCATATTTTATATATGTGTGTATATATATGTACACACATATGGATGTGTATGCACGACTACATGCTATAAGAACATAAGGAATTGTTAGTGTTTCAGCAAAGCAACCAGAGACTAAGTCCAGGTTGTCCCAGACCACCAGTGGCTTGAAGTTCAGTAAGAGGGCTGCTGGGTAAGAGGCCTTGGCATGACCTGAGGTCCTTCATTGCTGCTGTTCCTGCCTCATCCATAGTCTACTTTGCCTTGAGGGCCTCTTCTTCCACTATTCTCAGACCAAGTGGAATTTGTCTCCATGCTTTTTTCTACCAGCTCCCTGTAGTCCCTCACCCTCTATCCCCAGATAACCTTATCTAGCCTGGTATGGGTAGAAAGCTCCCTTGCCAACAAGGCTTCCCTAGCACCTGAATCCAAAGGCCCAGGTCACTCTGAACCTGACATGGGGCTTCCGCAACTGCCTCCTTGTTTTCCGAGCCTCTTCTAGTTCCCCGACCAGCTAGTGAGGTTTCTGAGGACAGGACCCAAGTCTGAGTCATCTCTACCTCCACCTGAGGGAACCATCCTGCCTGGCACATGATGCTCTCAGTACAGGTTGAGTGACTGGCAGTAAACAGACATTTAGTTGCACGTACCAATCCTGCCTTTTCTATTCAGCGCCCAGAAGCACACTTTACGTATACCCACAGTCCAGCAATTTTGAGACTCAGTCTCTAAGGTGTCCCCTTCCAGGATGTGAGCATGGAGGAGGCCCACTATGGCCAGCTCATGTCAAAAACGAACAAGGGAATGTAGAGGCTTCTGGAGCCTCAGCCCAGGAAATGAAGCTGAACCCCATAAGGAGCTGAGTTGAGGCCCAAGAAGACCTCCATTTGCTACCCTTCTTCCCTGCTTTCGTTGTGTGCAGACTCTGTGACTGGCTTCAACCCTAAACTACCAGCCCAGCCTTCCAGTCCACAGGGACCAACCAGTCATCAGATCCTAGTCTTAGAATCTGTTCAGTTTAAGTCACAGGTCAGGGATCTAGTGCACAGCTAGGTGATTGTGGCCCTGGGAGAGATGGGGTGCCTTCAATGCAACACAGAAGGGAGCTGCTGTTCACCTGGATTATTAGGCAGTCCTTCCTTCCTTCCTTCCTTCCTCTTTCTTTCTGTGTAGTCCTCTCTGTCCTGAAACTTGCTCTGTAGACCAGACTGGCCTTGAACTCAGACCCACTTGTCTCTGCCTCCCAAGTGCTGGGATTAAAGATGTGTGCCACCACTGTCTGGCCTAGGCATGCATTTCTAATAAGATCCCCAAGGCATCAATTTTGGGAGCCAGGGAAGGAGGTATAGCTGGTTGTCTCATACCTAATTACTTAAATGTACTGCCATCTCCAGGAAGCCTGCTTCTGTGATGGGGCCAGAGGAGGGAAGCAGGGATGATTTTAGACAAATCTTTTCACTCGTCATTCCTAATTCAAAGCCCAGGCATCCACAGTTAGTAACTTTGCTTCTTCATTGACCCTCAACTCTGGTTGCATATTAGGATAAAATGGGAAAACTTTAAAAAGTTGTTCCCTGCCTACCCGTTGAATCAACATCCCCAGGGCAGGTCCTCCAGCATCCTGGCTTAAGAAGTCTCCAGTCAGGCCAGGCATGGTGAAGCATGCATTTAATCCCAGCATTTAGGAGGCAAAGGCAAGCAGATCTCTGTGAGTTCGAGGTCACCTCAGTCTTCATAGTGAGTCCCATGCCACCCAGGACTGCACAGGGAGACCCTGTCCCAGGTGATTTCCATATGCGTCAGAGTTGAGAATCACCGAATGTCCTTTGGGGTTGTTATGACATTTGCTACAAGTGCCATGCTTACTCCTTAACCATAGAGGCTCTTGCTCAACGGGACAGACTGCAATGTTACCCTTAGTTTCAGATCTAATTGGGGACCATCAGAACTAGTGGCTTTTTGTATGGAGATAGTCAAAGCTCTGCAGATGAATATACTAGAACAATGAGCATGTAAACTATGGATGATTGCTTTCATCTCAGAGGTTCTAAGTCAGCTGATATATGTAGAGACAGGAAATCTGCATTTCTAATAAGATCCCCAAGATAACAATTTTGGAAGTCAGGGGCTCCTTCAGTCTTAGAATGTTAGTGGTCAAGAGGCTGAGAATTGAATTCTATCTGTTCAAATCCCAATACTATCACATACAAACTGTGGATCATGGGCAACTTAATCTCTCTCTACCCTAGCTTTGTCACCAGTAGTCAGATGGGTACAGGTCTATCTATTGATGGGTCCATGAAATGCAGCAGCTGCTATTATCATGAAGTCATTTACTATTGTGCCTGGCATGTGAGAGTGTGCAACATATAGGTAAATTATCATCATCTTACATGTGATATAAGAGTTTGGGAGCTTAGTAGACTTAGCAAGGTATTGTGTCTGACAAAGCATATCAGCCATGTTAGGCAATGTGGAAGGAAGCCCAGTACATAAGACAAGGGAGAGAATGGTCTTGTTCCAGTGTGTGTAGGTTCTGTGCTCAGTTTTGGATGTCCCACTCATGGTATGGCTAGTTAGAACAAGTTCATCTAACTGTGGCAGTCTCTATGCCATAGCATGCCTAATGCTGGAGAACCCAGAAACCTTCAACTCATGAAGGGGCTGTCCTGTTGAAGAGTACTTAGGCTTGTTCCATATGTCTCCAAAGGGTAAAACTATGTGGTGGTGGGGCTTTGATACAGATAGTGACTTCAAACCAGCCAATGCTGTTAAAGGTGGCAGACGCTGCTGTACGTGGCGAGTGCTCCAGCCTTGGAGATGACCAAATACAAGTGGAACGACCATGGGGTTGGAATGCGGTGATGGGAAGTTTGCCGCTTCTTTGTGCCAGTTTTCTCTTCTGAAGATGTAACTGTTCAGATGCTCTGACAACAACAAAAACAATAACAGGGAGCCACTGGGATGCAAATCAGGCAAGATTCTTACCACACCTTAACCTGTTGTCTTTGGATTGCAGGGAGATGTGGGTGAGGTTGAACACACAGGAGATGTGACAGGTGAAGAGGGTGAAACTCAACCAGGTGAAGGGGAAACCAAGGCAGAAGGAAAAGAAGATGAACACGAAGGGGAAACTGAGGCAGAAGGAAACGATGAGCACAAAGGGGAAACTGAGGCAGAAGGAAAAGAAGATGAACATGAAGGGGAAACTGAGGCAGAAGGAAAAGTTGTTGAACAGGAAGGGGAAACTGAGGCAGAAGGAAAAAAAGATGACCACGAAGGGCAAAGTGAAACCCAAGTGGATGACACTGAGGTAAAAGATGGTGAAGGTGAAGCAGAAGCCAATGCTGAAAATCAGTATGAGACCACCCAAGGTGAGACCACCCAAGGTGAGAAAGATGCAGATGGTGAAGGGGGAAGTGACGGAGGGGACAGTGGAGAAGAGGAAGATGATGAAGAGGATGAGGAAGAGGAGGAAGAGGAAGAAGAAGAAGAGGAAGAGGAGGAGGAGGAAGAGGAGGAGGAGGAAAACGAGGAGCCTCTGTCCTTGGAATGGCCCAAGAGCAGGCAGAAGCAGGCAATTTACCTCTTTCTCCTGCCCATCGTCTTCCCACTGTGGCTGACAGTGCCTGATGTACGGAGGCAGGTGAGAGTACCTAGCTGTGTCCCAGGCTGCCCATCCTGAGAGAGGCTAGGAGCCTTTAGGTACCAGGAAGAAGTCTGGGAAACCTAGCTTGGTAGACTTCACAATGAGGATGTGGGATGGGGCTGCAGCTCTGCAGGGGACCATGTACCATACTCTGAGTCAGGAGCCGGAGACCTCAGGGTGCCTTATGTCTGCCACCATGAGCAGTGTGAACCAGTCCATCTTTGATTCTAATCTCAGTATTCTGGTCTTAGTTTGGGAACCATGGCCTTGTACCCATCCATAGTTCACAGAGATATTCTGAAAACCCAGGGTGGTAATTGCTATTTCTCCATATTGTTCTCTCTCTGTAGGGAAATTCTAACCCACCCCACCTAAAGTCCAAAGAGGGATGGGGTAGAGGAAAGGTGCAGAAAGCAAACTCAAGTACTCAGCTGGGTCTGATTCTAGAGCAAACCCATAGCTCCCTCTGGCCTGGTTCTGTTGAATGCCTGCTAGACAGGCCTGGCTCCCCCACATTTCCTTACCGACAGCTCCAGGGGCTCCCTGGGAAAGGGCCACAGCTTCTCACAGACTGCTCCCGATCTTCCTCATTATTACCCATCCTCTAGACCTCATTGCATTTTGGAGTTCCCTGGAGTTCCCTCAGAGAGGGGGACAAAGACCAGGAGCTCTGCAACTCACTTCTCTTCCCTTTCCATCTCCAACAGGAGTCCAGGAAGTTCTTTGTCCTCACCTTCCTGGGATCCATCATCTGGATAGCCATGTTCTCATACCTCATGGTATGGTGGGCTCACCAGGTGAGTGGGCAGTAGCTCACTCTTCCATCAGCATTTAAGATGCATTCCAGTGTCCGGGACTATCAAGATCCAGTGTGCCTGTGGTTCCCACGCTGTTTGTAAAGACCTTCAAAGTAGACATTTTATTCCATTGATCGTTTTCCAAGTATGGCTTTCCTATCTTAACTGGTAATCAGCTGTATCATGGCATAGGAGGCCCTTCACATCCAAATTCCAGTGGACCAGGCTGGCCTGACCTCCTAAACTGACAAAATCCCTTCCCTCTGAGTTAATTTCGTTGGGTCTGCTTGCCAGCATTGTACCATGGTACCTGAGCAGCGTGAGATTTTGTGTTCTGCCCAGAACAGCATTTATCACAGAGCTGTGATTGCAAGCTGTGCTCTAGGCTAAACATATGGGCAACACTGCTCAAACTGCTATCAGCAGCCTGGCTTAGCTCCCAGTGCACACATAGATCCCATGGCCCCAGAAAAGAAATGTTGACCGAGCAGACTGTTGGGGAGGCAGATCTCTGGGGCATGCAGAGTTGTCTGTCGGAACGACAGTGGAGGACAGAGCTGGCATCATTAGACTTTTAGTACTCTCAGTGAAGAGCTGTGTAGTTCCCCAGAGCCTGGAGCTGGGGCTTGACTCTGTCTCACCTATCCCATCCCATCTCTGTCTTGCAGAAGGCATGGGCAGAGCCTTAGTGCTTTTCTTGTCAAGCAGCGTGTCGCAGTGCTGTGAATGCTCATATTTTCCCCCTGCTGTTGACATGGCTCCTTATGACTGTTGTTTCCCCAGGTTGGTGAAACCATTGGGATTTCGGAAGAGATTATGGGTTTGACGATCCTAGCAGCAGGCACTTCAATTCCTGACCTCATCACCAGTGTGATTGTTGCCCGGAAAGGCCTGGGAGACATGGCTGTGTCAAGCTCAGTGGGCAGTAACATATTTGATATAACGGTGGGGTGAGTGGTAATCTTACTTTCTAAGGCATATTCAGCATAACTGGAAACTGCATTGGCTCAGCCGGATGGTTTTCTTCTTCATTATAGATGCAACAAAAGGATATTTGTGTGGTTTGTCCTTTTGAGGCAACAACATACCCTCCCTTCATTCACCATAGCCTAAACGGTAACTGACTGGAACTTAGATGAACTGAGGAGTGAGGCCCATTCATTCCCTCTCCCATTACAGTAAAATGCTTCCCAGAGAAGGAAGAGGCTGGAAGGAGCCATGTCAATCCTTTGTGCGCAGGCTCCTGCTAGCTCGGAGGCTTTACATAGCCTTTTGTATAAACAAGAACTACCTATCCTCCTGTGTAACTGCTCCCTCCCTAGCCCTGGTCTCTGAGGGCTGTCAGAGCACCTGGGCCGCTTTCATTTCCCTGGTCATGTCTTGGATTTGGTTATTTTGCTTGGAATTTGTGTATGTGAATGTTAGGGAGGAGCTGTGGAAGGTGTATGGATCAGAAAGATCTGATCACTAAAGAAAATGCATCCTGAGGTAGTTCTTAATCATAAAAACTGGAAAATTAGTCACACATTGATCAGAGTTAGTCCTATATACATCACTAAGCTTATGGGGGTGGGGTAGGACTCAGACCCAGGACCCTTTTCATTGTTTTTTTTTGGGGGGGGTGTTTGTTGTTGTTGTTGAGATGGGATCTTACTGGCCCAGGCTAGACTCAAACTGAGGATCCTTCTGTCTCAGTCAGTGCCCAGTGCTGTGCTAACAGGCCCGCCTCAGAGTACTTGTTTTAACTTAGCCTCTCAGCAATAAGCCTTGAACCCTTTGCCAAGTAATTTTGTTTTCCTAACCTGCATTTCCTCATCAGTAAACTGAGGCTAATAATTTCTGTTTACTTCATCTTGTGCGTGTGAGAAATAAGAACTCGGGAAAACCTTAATCCTCTAGTCCAGCACTGGGTGTGTTACAAACAGCCACTGTTCACGCTGGCTTTCTCTTGCAGCTTGCCTGTCCCTTGGCTCCTCTTCTCTCTCATCAACACACTGCAGCCTGTTCCGGTCAGCAGCAATGGCCTGTTCTGTGCCATTGTCCTGCTGTTTCTCATGCTCCTGTTTGTGATCTTCTCAATTGCATCGTGTAAATGGAGAATGAACAAGATCCTGGGCTTCACCATGTTCCTTCTTTACTTTGTCTTCTTGGTAATCAGTGTGATGTTAGAAGATCGAATCATATCCTGTCCTGTATCTGTCTGACTCAGTCACGGATACTCACAATGGGCATAGACCAGAAGACCATGGCAGAAGCTCCTGTCCCTCTTGCCACACCAGTCAAAGGATGAACCTGTGAACTGGACAGCCTGGACCCTCTGAAGTGACTGCCATACGACCGAGGCTTCTCTTTGCAAACTCCTTCAGCTCCTGGTGGATAATGAGCACTTCCTTGGAAGGGAGAGTCCTACCACCCAGGCCTGCAGCTCTCACAGAATCAGCAGGACGACCCCTGCAGCCAGACGGCTTTCCAAATGAGACCTGGGTTAAGGCTGGGATGGCAGAAATAAGACAGGCACCCTTGCTCACAATTCCCTGGTCACTCCTGAAGAGCCCCTGGCACAGGGATGTAGGTGTTGGAGGCTTGCTCTCCTGGCTACGGCCCCAAACACTTGCTGCCATGTGCTATTCCTCTCGGTGCAAATGTGAAGTCTTATCAGGTCTGCAATTGTTATAAGTTCAGATAATGAGCATAAGGAGCTAAGGCTATGGAAGGGCAGGAATAAACTGTCACCATACCCTATAGTCCCGTAAGATGCATGACAATGTTTCCTATGTTAAAAGTCATCAGCTTTTATTGCTGCATTTCTGAAAAATGAAATTAAAACAGCAAACAGCCTAAGAAATTAAGTGTATAATTTGTCTTGATCTAGAGGCAGAGATTTAAGAAAAAAAAAAAACCCTACTCAGGGCTATTTAAAATTTGGTACTTACTTGAAAATCCATGTTTGTTTTGTCTCCATCAGTGGTCACTTCAAAGGCTTAGATATTTTGACACAGCTTCCCTGCTGCTCGTCCAGGATTTTCTTGCCCAGGACTGACAACTGTCACTAAAGAGTCAAAGGGATGTTTTTGCAGAGGCCCAATCTGACTTATAAGACCTCTAGGGCTCAGTGCTATGCTGTATGCTAACCTAGACAGGACTGCAGAGCAAGACTAGTCCTGTGTAGAGTTTATCAGTGGACCTTGAGACAATTTACAAAGGAGAAATTAAAAAATGCTTAGCACAATGATGGCATAGTGAGAAAGAAGAGTATTGCTTGCTATGCAGATTAGGCTGGCCTCGAACTCATACAGATCTACCTGCCCCTGCCTCCTGAGTGCTGGGATTAAAAGCATGGCTGCTACACTTGGCTGAGTATCTATTTTTAAAGCCATAAAGGACACTGAAAAAAATTAAGGTTAAATATTTTCTATGGAATTTTATATGTTTGCATATTAAATACCATTGGTTGTTGCTTTTATTAGCACCAAACTGCAGAGAATGCTAGAAACAAAATTTTCTTATCATTGGTTTCAGAGTACAAGGAGCGCAAGTGTCTACAGATTATGACGGCAGATTCATCTTAAGTCATAAAAGATCGGAATAATGTGGTAACATGCAAGAAGATTGCGGGACAGACACAAAGTAAAAACAATTGGTCATTCTGGTGTTGGAGGGTGAAGGCATTCAAGTATTCATCTTTTAAGATGGGCTGTACTTCCTCAAGATTCCCATTTTTTTTGGAAATAACTTTTATTAAATTTCAATGAAAACTGTGAGTTTACTTGTATTTTATTTTACAAACATGAATGGACTCACTCCATGTTTAGGGCAACTGGTCAGAAGGCTCAAATGAAAAGACTGATAAAGACTATGATGTTTAAATTCCATTCTCTCTCTCTCTCTCTGAATGTGTTTGTATGTGTACATGCGTGTAAAGTTGGAGGCTGACACTGGGTGTCTTTCTCAATCACTTTCTACCCTTTTCTGAGATGGGTTCCTTCTCACTAAGCCTGAACCTCACCGATTAGGATAGACAGGCTCCTTGTTTGCCTTCAGCCCCAGGCATTAGCTGTCTTTTGGGTGGTGGGGATCAAACTCAGTTTACCTGCTGAACCAACTCCTCCCCGGTCCCTCAAATTTCATATTCTTAATTATCCTCCTTCCTGGTGCTACTTTTCTATGGAGCCTCCACAGGCCATGGCTGAACAGGAAAGAACAATCCTGTGGAATGCCAGCTAATGCCGAAATTCTGGGCACCAACCTGTTGTCAGCGGCCAGCTCCAATTCGCCTCAAGGATGTCACCTTGCCAACAGCCAAAGATCTGATGCTCATCAGGCTGCATGGTGGACAGTGAGATATTCCGTAGCTATAAAACCATTTAATTATCAAAACTAATCAGAATGATCTTATATCCTTTCCCCAAGCAGCCAAATTTCTGGCATCTTCCTTTGCCCACAAAAGAAGTTCCAACCACTTCATCCTGTGACAGGAAAGGACAAGGACAAAAAGGAAAGCTGGGTTTTTGGCAGATGAGTGGGGATTCACTGGGAGAGGAACTACTTCAGAGGCACAGAAAACCTCACTT
Source organism: Ondatra zibethicus (assembly GCA_004026605.1). Taxonomy (NCBI): domain Eukaryota; kingdom Metazoa; phylum Chordata; class Mammalia; order Rodentia; family Cricetidae; genus Ondatra; species Ondatra zibethicus. The sequence goes on from PVIU01002276.1 coordinate 89,769, forward strand.
TAATTAACGGTTTTTACTAATGTATGTGTGTTTGTTTGTGTGTGAGTGTATGCAACACATATGTGGGTGACTGCAAAAGTCAGAAGAAGGGTCAGATCCTTTGCAGTTGGAGTTACAGGCAGTTGTGAGCCTTCTCATGTGGGTGCTGGGAACTGAATCTGAATCATCTGGAAAAGCAGCAAGTGCTCTTAACCACTAAACCATCTCTGTCCTTTAATAACTGAAGTTTTCTCTTTTCTTTTACTCCTCCATGATACGTTTTTAAATCCTGGGGGTCAAGTTAGCCTGCACAATAAAGGTGTGCTCCTGGTCTTCAGACCCTTCACTGTAATTAGTGATTAAAACCTGAAAATGTTCCTGTATAGACCCATCTACCAGTTGCTCCATTAAAAGAAATCATTTGGAAATAATTCTTTATATAACTCTTTAGAGGAAGCCATCTAAAGAACGGTAACTGTGGAAAGGCTCTCAGACTCAGAGTCTGCCTCAGAGTGTGAGTGCACAGACGTCAGACTCACACAATTCCTAGGCAGACGAGTGCCCTGCTTCTCCTGTAAACACAGTTTAGTGGGTGACTGTGCTTTCCTTGGGCCTAGCAAAGGAAGGTAGTATGGGGGAGGGTGATAAGACTCCAAGTCCTGAGGATGATGATGTCCATGAAGGCAGGCAGCTGCTGGAGTTCAGTTCACAAAGAGTTCGTGCCGAATCTAAACAGGATAAGCATATTAGTCACAGCACCAGCCCAAGGCCTCCCAAAGGCTGCTTGCTCTTTCCCTTACTCTGACACGAAGTGCCTCAAAGTAGCCTTTAAATTATGGTGGAAGAAAATAAAATAACGCTGAACTACTGCCCATTTTAAAGAAGTATTTTCCTTCCATGAGTTATTTAGAACACAACACAATACAATACAATAGGATCAGCTAATGCTTGTTAGTTACACCAATAAATACTGATTTCGACATAAAGTAAAAATAAGGATTTATTGCCTAAAATGCTGAACCAACATTTTCAGGGTCATTACTCTATATACAAAAATGAGAAGACATACTAGACAACTTTATTATAGATAGGTTGATAGTTTTGGGGGTTTAAAGGTTATAAAAAAGTTAAGAAAAAAGACAATCAGAAGGTGAATAGCTATATACTGTGACATCTGGCAACAGGAGGAAAATGTTGAATATTTAAAACAGTATATATACACAGAATAATGTTCAAACCTATGAGAGTCTTAAACAAACTGTACTACAGGAACGTGGTTTATTTCCAGCAACTAAAACATAAGCAAAACTGAGACTGAAAAGTAAGAACTTAGTGGTGGAAAAGAACATTGTTCTCCAACACTATTGGCTGCATTTTCTCAAGATGTGTATGTTCAATAAAACACTGAAAACCAGCTTGCATTAAATTGTTTGAAAATATGGTCCTTCTTTTAGTTTTCTTTGGAGCAGGACTGACTGAGTTCTGTTCCAGGTTTTAGATATTATTTTTAATAAAACTGTCTTCATACAATAATAATTCCTAAAGATTAAAAGCAAGAGAAACACAACTTTATTCAGAAACAGAAAACAAAACTCAGGGTAGGGCTGGGAAACAGAAATCGTGCTCAGTTTTCTGAGTGAGTATGAAGAGCTGCTTTGTCTGTTAGACAAGCTCGCCTTCCTACACAGTTTACATTACAGAAACTGTAGGGAACAGTACAAGCTGTTCTCATAAGGGAAATAAAAAGAAAACACAGACAAGAACCCATATCAACCCAAATCCTGTTTGAAGGGATGTTTACCACCAGGTCGACAGCCTCCTCTCTCAAATGTTCTTCTGAGCTTGGAGAATGAGAAACGGTAAAATAGAGTGAGGCTGGAGTGGATCCACAGGAACGGCAGGTCCGCGTGTGCATAGCACCAGTGTGTTCAAGTAGTTAAGTTCAGCCTCCAACCAACTGAACTCAAGATTCACATTTTATGCTCTCTCCATAACTTGCCAGAGGGCAAAAGCTGTGAAATGCTTTAGCCTGGCTGTTCAGTGGTAGCAGGGACTGAAAGGCAGCTTTTCTGTGGCTGAACTGGTTCTCAGGGCTCTAAGGTATTTCTAGGTCAAGCATCAAGTCTGTTGGCTTTAAACTCAAGTTTGAGACCACCTCTTTCCTCTTCCTTTTAAAATGGCTACCCTTCCTTTATAAACGACAACCTTTGCAAATGTACATACAAATACCGAAAAGACACGAATAATTTTAAAAGACAAAGGATGCTTTTTTCTTATGTGAGATTATTCAAAAAAAGTGATCTTAGAAATAATATAACTAAAAATACATTTTAAAAGTCATTTTAATACTCATGGTGTTTGAACATTGAATTTATTGTCTGATTATTATAGTTCTACATTTTAGATTCCATGACCTTCAGATTCTGAAGCTTGTTGAAAAAGCTAAGTTCCTCAATATGGGAAATTCTCTCTGGCTGTACTTTTAGACGGTTACTATATTTTTGCTTTCAAAAAATACTTTGAATCTCTCTCTATACATATTATTAACAGAATACCCCATTAAACCACATTTCAGATACATATTTTATAGTACAATTTGCTTTATACCCAATATTTTGGGTGAAATTTAGAAGTCAATTGTATATTCCCTATGTAAGTTTTCACACAGAATATTAAAATTTAAGTTGCTATTTGGATTGTGAGCTATTTTCCCTGGGTACTGTTTGCATCTACTCGCAGTGGAGGAGACTGGACCATGGCGGAGGCACCCTGCCTGGCACTCCCTGCCCTGGCTCATGCCCTGCCTTTCCATCACTCACTCTCAGTGGTCAGACTTAGAGGTGCTAGCATGCAATCCGAGGACACCAGCACTGATGAGTTAAAATTCAGTCTCTCAAGTAATAAAAAAAAAATATAAGTAGATAAACATATAGAGATCTGCAGCTGTGCTAATTACTTCAAAGAGCAGAGACAAAGAAAATAAACACTTTTTTCATAAGTTTAAATTCATTTTAAGTTTTCTATATTAAATTTAAAAATTAAAAAAATATCAACTTACTATAAACAATTTAAAATATGTATAATACAACTTCATGGTCAAAGCATTTGAATAGTCCATGAAAACAGGAGATACTTTGAGCTTACATTTCTGCTTAGGTTCCATATATGATTTTCCTACCCATCTCTTTCAAGAGAAACCATAAAACAGTTGTCTAATCTTGTGGCAACCAAGTCTTTAAAGAGACTTTCTCATCCCAAAGTACTTAATTACTTTACAGGGGAGCAAGAGAAGAAAGAAATGGGAAGTAAGTGGCTCTCTCCCTATCAGTCACTGTTCTCTTATGAAAGCATTCTGTACACAGCGACCTAAACTTTCCAACCCATTTACAAATGCATTTTCAAAACTGAAGTTTAGAGTCTAAAAGTGTTACTTTGTACACTGACTATACAATATATATTGAATGTATACATATACACACACATCTTAAAGGTAAGGTTCTCCAAAGGTTTTTCGGCATTCCATCACCCCAGTACTTGGTGGCCTGTCACAGTTATGTGTACTCTTGACCTGACTGGGTGTGAGACGATCATATGCCATCTTGTACTCTTTGTCAAATGCATCTGCAAAATGTCATTAAGAAATAAAAGAAGAAATTAATGGCTGATATTGACCACAATCAAGTTGCTATAATAAAAAAATTATGGGGATAAAGAATATGTTTTTCTTATGACAGGTATTCTAGAAGTTGTGAAGTAGTAACTACTTGCGTTTTTTTTTTTTTGACTTGCATTCATGAATGAATAAAGATACTGAATATATTTCAGTTAATTTGTATATCTCCTTTTGGAGAAATGTTCAAATCCTTTGCCAAGTTTTAAATTGGATTATTTATTTTTGTTATTTTTTTGCCCATGCTATAGTGGATGACTGTATACCCCTGCACATATAAGCAGCATTAATTGGACTTAGTGTGCCATAAAAAAAAGACATAAAATTGGGAGGGAGATATGTTGGAGGGACAGAAAGGGCTGAAGAGAGGAAATGGGAGATGGATATAACAAAGATATACTGTATATATGAATGAAATTTTAAACAAAAAGCTCTTTATATTGAATACTATGCTTTCTATCAGATAAATGATTTTGCGGTATCTGATATATGGCATATATATCAGATATATGAGTTTTTGTGTTTTTTTCATTTCTTTTGATGGTGTCTGCTCATGAACACAGGCTTTTAATTTTGTTGATGTCCAGAGTATGCTGTGTGTATGTGTGTAGGTAGACAGATTTGTGCAGAAAGCATCTTCACCTGCTGAACCATCTCACTGGCCCCTTCCTTGTGTTTTTGATGGTACTTTTAAGAAACTGCTCTCTACTCCAATGAGGATTTATGCTGGTGAATTTTTTGTTTGTTTGCTTGCTTTTTTTTTTTTTGTCAATTTGAAACAAGCTAAAGTTATGGGGAAAAGGAATCTCAGTTGAGAAAATGTCTCCATTAGATTGCCTGTAGGCAAGTCTGATGAGCATTTTCCTGATTAGTGAGGGGTGTGCAGGTCCAGTCCATTGTGGGTGTTGCCACCCCTGGGCAGGTGGTTCTGGGTTGTATAAGAAAACAAGCAGATCAGACGCCGGGCGATGGTGGCACACACCTTTAATCCCAGCACTCAGGAGGCAGAGGCAGGTGGATCTCTGTGAGTTCGAGACCAGCCTGGTCTACAAGAGTTAGTTCCAGGACAGGATCCAAAGCCACAGAGAAACCCTGTCTCAAAAAACCAAACAGAAAAAAAAAAAGAAAACAAGCAGAGCAAGCCATGAGGAGTGAGCCAGTAAGCAGCATTTTGGAATGGTTTCTGCTTCACTTTCTGCCTCTAGATTCCTACCTTGAGTTGTGCCTTGATTTCCCTCAGTGATGGATCATGACTTGGGAATTATAAACTGAAATAAACCCTTTCCCTTCCACGTTGCTTTTGGTCATGGTGTTTATCACAGCTATAGAAATCCTGACTGAGACAGGACTACTCGTATGACTGTCTTTTCAATCCTTTTACTTTCTAATATCTGTGTTTGAATCTATAATGTGTCTTTTGAATATGGCATAGTGTTGGATTATATTTTTAAAAAATCCATTCTTCTAATCTGCCTTTTACTCACAGAATTTAATCAACATATTTAATGCAATCCCCGATCAAGAAGGATTTGTATCTATAATTTTGATACTTTTCCTTACAGGTTTTTCTCTTAAGGTTAAACAGATATTTTCTATTATACCATTCCAATGTCTTTACTGTTTCTTTTTACTAGTTTTGATTCCTGCCAACCTCTTTACAATCATTTTTTCCAATTAAATATGAAGACCATTTGTCAAATACCTTATCTTTAAGTATCAGGTGTTTCAAATAATTAAAATAAAAAGCAAATAAATATTCATGGCATTCTGCTCAAAGTCTCCTGCTTGTAATTTGAAACCTCTATTTAGTGGGAAGAGTAGGTCAATACATAAAATATTTGTTTACAAACAGAATAATAGATTCAACCCAGTTCTGTTTCCTCTAGCCTTCTCCATAACCTATTTTTTGATTTTCAATGTTTATATTTCTATTGGAACTCATCCAAAATTTCCCAACTTTATCTCAACTAGATGACTAACAATTTTCAAAGTACAGTGTTCCTGATATAAGTGTTTCCTTTAAAAATATTTATTTTATTTTGGAGGGTCGTGAGGCTGGAGTGATAGCTCAGTTACTAAAAGTGCCTGTTGCCATCGTGAGAACTGGAGTTCAGATCCTACAACCCATGTAAGGTGGCTCACATAAAGGTTTATTTTGTTTTTGTTTATGTGTATGTGTTGTGTGACTGTGTGTACCTGACTATATTTGTGTGTATGTGTGTGGGTGATGATGGGGGCCAGAAGAGGGCACTGGAACTCTTGGAGCTGGAGTTAACAGATAGTTATGAGTTGCTTGACATGGGTGCTAGGAACTGAACTCTAGTCTTCTGGGAGAGCAGCAAGTGCTCTTCACTGTGAGCCATCTTACCAGCCTCTGACTGTATTTACTTGGATCCTATTTTTAAAGGTTTATTACTGTTGTTATTATTATGTGTGCATATGCACAAATGAGTGTGTTATGATGTGCACATACAGAGAGATGCCAGAAGATACCCTTTGGGAGTCAGTCCTCTCCTTCCACAGTGGGATCTAGGGATTAATCTCAGGCTATCATGATTGGCATGGCAAGTGTGTTTACCTACTGGGTGTTATGCCAGCTCTTACACTTACTTTTTAAAGGAAGATTCTACAAATTGACCTCTACATAACTTTAATTCATATGTAAATAGTTTTAAATTTATATTTACTTATTTGTGTGTGTGTGTGTGTGTATGTATATATGCACTTGTGTTATGGTGTGTTTACAAAGGTTACAGAACAACTTGCAGGACTTGGCTCTCTCCTTCTATCATGTGTTTTCCAGAGCTCAAACTCAGGTCATCAGGCAAATTTAATGTCCTTAGTGATATGACACAATACTGAAAGCCTGAGACTGAGGTTAAATTGCTTAGCCTCCTGGATCCTTAATTACCTTAGGTAATATACAACTGTACACAATCAGTAATAGGACCACTCTCATAGGAACTTGTAGAGAATTGGATCGTGCATGGAGAGACTCATTATAGTGTGAGGCCTAAGAGATATGAGCTGATTATTTACCATCATTATACAATTCATGACTAAAGTATCTTTTACATTATCTAAAAACCAATCAAACAAACAAACAAAAACAAAGGTGGGGCTGGAGAGATTTCTCAGCAGTTGAGAGTGCCAACTGCTCTTGCACAGGACCTGAGTTAAGTTGTCAGCACCCATGTTGGGTGGCTTACAATGGCTTGTAACTCCAGGTTTAGGGGATTCAAAATCCTTTTCTGGACCCCACAGGCACTTGCACTCAAATGGAAAGACCCACATACAGACAAACATATAGATATCATTTAAAGTAATATATCTTTAAAAGATGCTAAAAATAAAAACCATTTTCTAATAAGTCAATGCAGTGATATAATAATTAAGACCACTAATGAATACCATTTAAAAACTACAATATGCTATATAACTATTATTTATGATGCTCAATTACCTATATCAATGTTTTCTCTTCCCAGTGCCACAAGTGAGAGAAATAGTATTTCTCTATATAAACTCCTGTGGGCCAAAAGATATGGAAAATGTTAGAATCCTTAGCTATTCTATCTTTTCTTTTATGCTACATAAGTATAAGGATGACGGAACAAACAGGATGCATATGGTTAGAGAAATGCCCCATTCATCTGAGATAAAGACTTACCGCTGTCTTTTAAAATGTGGACACTTATTCAGAGTCTCTAAAATCTGACTCATGGGTCCATAGACATCATTCATTTTAATGCTTTTCACCATACTTTTCAACAGTTCTTGGTTAAATGAGTTATCACTTTTTTGTAATAAATGAACCATTGGATACTTTTGAGCTATAAGAGAACAAAAGAGCAGATGAAGGAAATGTTCTTTGTAGAAGGTATAAATAATTTAAACAGCAACTAACAAGTGTTAAAGACATTAGAAAGCATTCAAAACAAATTAAGGGCAATAGGTAAAGGAATAGAAGTTTAAAAATATGTGAAATAGGAAAGTAAGACAAATAATGATAAAAATAGGCCTGCAGAGTTTTGTGGCCTCAAACAGATACAACTAAAAGTAGCTTCTTTAATACAGGCCCTGAAGGAAAGTCTACATCAGCAGCCAGGGATGGAAACAAAAAATAAGTAAAAGAAGAAATTGGGACAAGCAATGTTCTTCAAGCTCGACTGTACAAACACAAGCAAACCCTTCACCACACAGAGAGCAGCCTCCCAAACAACAGCACCAGGAGCTCAGCCTCACAGAAGGCAGCACCAATGAATCAGTTGACACTCACTCTCAAATAAAAGAGTGCGGTTCTGACCTGCAAGACACAAAGCACAATGATGCAGAAGTCAATACACGCGGAGGCTTTTTAAAGTAAGAGGAGATTACTCTCCTGAAGTTAGCATTCTATGACATCACTTACTGTGGGCATTCCATAGGATGTACAGGGGTTGCCCTGGATCCTGATGTAATTTCATGTTGTCCCATAACATCTGTATTAAAACATATTTACTATCTTCAGACATACAGTGGCGGGGAATCTGTGTTGTAAAATAAAAATTTATTATTGATCCTTACATAATTTTGTAAATATATTATAAAGCCTGTCTTACTTAGGGTTTCCATTGATGTGAGAAAACATTATGACTAAAAGCAACTTGGGAAGGAAAGGGTGTTTCAGTTTACAACTCTTGGTTCACACCCCATCATTAACGGAACTCATAGCAGGAATCTGAAGGCAGGAACTGAAGCAGAAACCATGGAGGAACACTGCTTACTCATCTGCTCCCATGGCTTGCTTGGCCTGTTTTCTTATAGCACCCAGGACCATCTGCCCAGGAATGGCACCACCCACAGTGGGCTGGACCCTCCTCACATCCACAACTAATTAAGAAAATGCACCACGGGCTTGCCCTAAGGCCAGTCTGACGGGGGCATTTTGTAAATGGAGGTTCCCTCTTCCCAAACGACTCCAGCTTGTATCAAATTGACATAAAACTAAACAGCACAGAGCCTCATAAAAATTTAAAGATACACACATAGGAGAGAGAAAAGAACAGAAAATTACTTCTTTATTCGATACCCACTGAAGGAAGACTTGCTGAGGTGAGAGGCTAATGATCTCTAAGCAGCACAAGTCCACAGAAAAATAAATCTAGCAGGCCTGTTCCCTCCACTGACTATTTCTCAGTTCAAGATCCTTGCCCAGCCAAGACAGTTATGGATGAATTAAAATCCCTGTCACTCATCTATGATGTACTAAAAAAAAAAAACCCCTAAAGTATAAGAAAGCTCACAGACATGAAGTACCAGGGACCTTAGAGACTGCACTTCAGCTGTCCATCACAAGAAAAGGTAAAAACAGCCTTATAAAGCAACATATCAGGGCTGGGTAGATGGCTCAGTGGGTTAAGTGCCTGGTGCACAAGTATGAGGACCTGAGTTCTAACACTAGAACACATGTAAAAGCTGGACACAGTAATGAATGTCTATAATTCCAGTGCCCCCATGAGGGGATGGGAGTTGGAAACTGGAGAATTCCTAGGATCTTGGGGTCTGACAAGCCTGAAGTACACAGCAGAAGAATAGCAAAAAGACACTGCTTCAAAACAAGGCAGGAGGTAAATGCTAACTTCTGAGGCTGTTCTCTGACCACAGTATGCATCTGTGCACACATACACAGAGAAAACAAAACAGAACAACCGCACAGAAATGCAAATATAAAATGGTAGAAGATGCATCTCAGTGCAGTCCTTGATTAGCATGAATGAAGTTCTGGTTTTGATCCTCAGAATTATTTTTAACAACCCAATTAAATAAATACACAAACATAATAAGATCCAGAGAGAGGGAATGAAGAGGATGGCAGTGTATACTTGCAAAATCAATCAGACACCCTCCTGAAAAGTGACGGTCTTTCTTATTTTTGAAAGAGGTATGGGGGGGGACTAGCTAAAAAACCTTTACACTATAGGAGTGGTGTAGGAGTTCCTTCTGTTTGTGTGTTCCTTTCATTGGATAATGAATAAAGAAACTGCCTTGGCCTAATTGATAGGACAGAACTTAAGTAGGAGGAGTAGATAGAACTGAATGCTGGGAAGAAGAGCAGTGTGGCAGACGCCATGGATCTCCTGCCTGAGACTGACGCTGGTTAGAATTTTGCCGGTAAGCCACAGTCACATGGCGATACACAGATTAATAAAGATAGATTAAATTAAGATGTAAGAATTAGCCAATAAGAAGTTAGAGCTAATGGGCCAGGCAGTAAATGAATACAGTTTCTGTGTGATTATTTCAGGTGTAAGCTAGCTGGGCAGCCAGGACAGAACAAAGGGACCCTTCTCCGTGCAACACAGGAGTAATTTCCAAATTATTCTTCAAGTGATAACAAAACTCAGTCATGTTTTATTTTGAAAAGACTAAAACCACAACTGTATCACTGATAGTCTGCAAATTCAACTGAAGACAGTTCTGTTATGTGATGATTCAGATGGTAGTGTAAATATCAAACATAAAAATAAACCGTACTTTGCATCATTAGGAATACGCAAGCAGTATGATGATCATTGCCTTTAAACTTTACTGTCGTACCTTTGAATACTTGTTACAATGCTCAGAAGAAAGAATCAATCCAGGCAAGTTACTAGGCAAGTCGAGCCGTCTAAAATACCACACCAAGTTCCAAAAGACAATTGGATGATGGTCCACAAAGTCTGCCACTGTTATTGCATGGTCACCTTCATTTTCCAATAAGCTCTCAAGTTCCTTCCACACCACTAAGGGACTAAGGTATGGGACAGTGACAGGGTCTGGACTTGGAAGGTGCCATTCTAACCCTAAGGAGTCCTGTTGAATAAAATCATATATGACAAATGTAAGAATGAGGGCACATTATTTTAAATTTAAAACATACTTAAAATGTCTGTGACTTCCATGTGTAGAAAGACAATAGAACTATATCTTGGATGGGACTATTTGTGACAATAACATAACTGAAGCTAATAATGATCTTTGGGACTAAGGGAATGAGATTGTGTAAATGATCAATTTACAAATGAAAAAAACACTCAAACACATACTGTAGCTCCTTGTAAAGTTGCTGGCAGGCTGCCTGTAGGGATGAGCTTCTGTCCTCCAGGATCGTCCTTATCCAAGGGGCCACAAGTACTAATGCTCCTGGCCATTGGAAATAGTGGGCATTTCGACACAACGGTTTTTGATCTGTGAGCAGGGATCTGAATACTTCGAGCACAGGGATTTTCCTGCAGTTTAGATTTGCTTGGATATTTAAAAAAGAAAATCTTGTCAGTGCCTAGACTTTCTTATCTTACCTCATCTTATTTCATATCATCTTATGAAAAATCTAGAAAAATCATGCTGTTCTTTTTAGAATCAGAGCTGGACTGGACATAGCAAAATAAGTAAAAGGAAATGTGCTATTCAGCCACCAAATAGGAAATAAGATATATTTTAAGCATGGTGGAAATTGAGCCAAATTTTCTTTATATCAAATAAACTTTTAATATTTAAGATTCATTTCATTTACTCAAAATGTTTGATGAGGAGATTTTACATAGCTTCATGACTAACCCTTGAATATACACAGTAGAGAAAATGGATACATACTCTTTCAGGAGTCACAGAGAGAGACAGTGGTACACAAGAGATATACAATGAGAGAAGGTGAATGCAGACTTTGTGTTTTACAGTCTAAGTATTTATGATCAAATGGGTTGTGTTTAGCTTTGCCAGTAGTACATAGGCATTTTCTTTCTCTGCACATGTAGATGACAACATGGCTTCATTTATTTGGCTACATATGGTCAATCTGGCAATTTGCAAAAAAGAGCCAAGTTTCTGTATTTAAATATAGATTACTTATATTGGATTGCTATATATGCTCTTAATTTTATAGCTCTATATCAGCTCCAAGTTTTCTTACACTACTAAATATTCATAAACAGAAAATTAAATATTCTAAAATAGAAGTAAGTATTAATTCCTGAAAAGATGGAGAAAAAGCTGGCCACTATAAACTTCAAGTGTACTATAGATTTCTTTTCATCTTTAAATACTGGTAAAACAGCTGAGTATGGTGGCACACATCTATAATTCTAGAACTTGGGAGGTAGAGGCAGGAGGATAAGGAGCTCAAAGTCATTCTTAGTTACATAGCAAGTTAAAGGTCAATCAGGGTTACACAAGGCCTTGTCTCAAAACAAAAAAAATACAAAACAAAAGCAAAATACAGGTAAACAATACTTTAACTTTGGAGGTCCACACACAAACATTTAGATTTAAATAGTTATGACACTAGAGCACTTTAATTAGGAATAAGGATTTAAGATAACAAGGGGCTGGAGAGAGAGCGTTAAGAGCATTTGCTGCTTTTGTAGAACACTTGGGTTCAGTTTCCAGCATCCACATGGTGGTTCACAAACATCCCTAACTCCAGTTTCAGAGGGCACAAAGTACACGGGTACTGTATACACATTCTGCACTTAGACACATGCAGGCAAAACTCCCACACATATGAAATACAAATAAATAAATTCTTTTTAAAAGCTTAAGATAATGAATTTATTTTTCATAGAAATCTGTCTCTCCATCCGTCCATCCTTCTGCCTGTTCATCTGCCCATCCATCTGTTTGTCCATCCATCCGTCCATCCACCCATCCGAGGCAGGGTCTTGTTATAAAGACCAGATCTTCCCTAAACATCATCCTTTCTCTAACAGTTGAGTGATGAGATTACAGAATGTACATTTTTCACAGAAACTTTTACCTTAAAATGGCCAACTTTTTTTCCTGTTCCATGTCTACAGCATGTATAAAATATGTAGTTATGTTCTTCACAGTCAAACTTACTTATTTAGATCAAAATTCCCTTGAACAGAGAGAGCAGATGTGTTGAGACCAGAGCCTGATGCTGAAATGCAAGGCTGCCTTGTCTGATTTGAGAAGGAGGATGCAAAGGGCATGGTTTCTGTAGATGAGCTGGACTTCAAGAAATATCTAGAATGTGAATCAAAGACATTTTGAAAAATGGGGAAACAATATCCTTAAGCCTAAAGGGAGAAAGGGCATGCTGTTACCTTCCAGGTCGCCTTAAATCTCTGATTTCAACATTCAGAAAGGGTAAGAAAAGATTGCCACAAAATGGGCATGTAGTATTGAGATTGGAATCATCTGCTGTCCAGCCAGCCATGATTTCCTCATCATGGACAAGACAATCACAAGTTCTACACCGAGAACAACTTGAGATGAGAACCTAGGGAAACAAACATTTTACTAAGCCAATAACTGGTCTGTGTATAGACAAATTAAAACTCACTTTAGTTAAGGAACCCATTGGAAAATTAAAGCGCACAAAGATTCTGACATTAATCAAAAGATTTCAGCATGTACAGCCACACACTGTACATTACAAAGAAGCTAGTATGGTGCTGTAATGCTGCTGCAGCTCATAAAACATAAATCCCTACAGCCACAGAAACGTAAACTCCACATCAGTGCTCATTATTATTATTTTCCAGTTGAACCCAAATTTCTTCACATAAAATTAGTGTGAAACAGCAAAGACATTTAACAAAATATTTGGAAGCAATATTTTTCAGACAAACTGGGGGAAGGTTTTCAAGTATGAAGTATAACTTTTCACTATAAGAAAATGAGAACTCCTAATTCTCATTGTAAGACTGACAAAGAATGAAAACCATGATGGAAGTTGACAACAAAGCCAAACTGTTTCCTCACCTCAAGTTTGTTTGCCCAAAAAAGTTGCTCATATTTATGGTACAAAATAAATGTTCAAAGAGAATGTATGTATAATAAGCTATAAATACAAATGTTGAAATAAAAATGTTTTTATATGTTGACAAATTTCCTATAAGTATGGAACTGTCCTAATAAACCAGCATGACATCAATGACTTGAAATAACAGGTATCAAAAACTTTGGGTGCAGCCAGGCAGTGGTGGCACATGCACTCGGGAGGCAGAGACAAGCAGATCTCTGTGAGTTTGAGGCCAGCCTGGTTTACACAGTGAGTTCCAGGATAGTCAGGGCTACATAGAGAAACCCTGTCTCAAAAAACCAACCAAACAAAAAAACAAACCTTGGATGTAATACACTTTCTGAAATTTCAGATGACACATACTCAATTTTTATCACTCCACTAATGACCATCAACATTAAAGAAATGTGAATTTTATACAAAGGTGCTCTCATGAGGAAAACAGTACCTCCATTGCATAGTTCTGGAAGATATTTGTATTACTGGTGTTGAGGGAAGATGCAGTTTCTGACTTTCCAGGTAAGGCAAACTTTGATAGGGATCCTGATTGAAAAAATAAAGAGCAAAACCATGAAAACTGAGGAGGAGCAATGTAAGAATCACTTCTTCCATAAGTTTTGATTAAACACTAACTTGTTCTACTAAGCATGCCAAAAGTAATTTAGAAAAACCAAATCAATAATGAAAAAGTCTCTTCCTCCTTCCCTCCCTCCCTTTTCTTTCTTTTTTCTTTTTCGAGACAGGGTTTTTTTGTTTGTTTGTTTTGGTTTTTTTTTTTTTTTTTTTTTTAACAGCCCTGGCTGTCCTAGAACTGGCTATGCAGGTCAGTCTGGCATCAAGTTCACAAAGATTCACATGCCACTGCCTCTTGAGTGCTGGGATTAAAGGTGTGTACCACCACTGCCCAGCTGAAAAAGTCTTTTTCAATGAAAAAAAATGGTGTAAACTACTAGCTCAGGGAATAGTTAAAATAGTTAAATATGTTCAAGACAGATCCTCAACCTCATTTCAACAACAGAAATACACACGAAAAGAAGTTGGTCAACATGCTTAGTCAATCTCTCTCTCTCTCTCTCTCTCTCTGTGTACTCGTGTGTGTGTGCGCATGTGTGTACATCTGTGTACAGGCACACAAGTGATCATATGCAATACATGTGTGGAGGTCAGAGGACAACTTGTGGAGTCAGTATTCTCCTTTCACCATATCGGTTTTGAGGATGCAACTCAGATTATCTGGCCTGGCAACAAGCACCTTTAGCTGCTGCTCCATCTCACCAGCTCCAACATATTTTGTTATACTGACAAGACCATGGGAAAACAGGCATTCTTACATACAGTTACTGAAAATGCAAAATAACACGCATCTGTGAAAGGAACTTGGAACTACTACTTCAAGGACAAACTGGGAATTATCTCATAGAGATACATTGGTGAAAAAATGCCACATATATGTCGTGGCATTATTCAAACTTGAAACTTAATGCTCAGCAGTAGGCAGTGGTTAAAATGAACTGATTTTGCCACATGATGAACTAAGCGGCTGTGAAATGGATCAGTTGCATTCACTAGTGATCCATGATAGTCTGGTAAGAGGAAGAAACTATGGGTGATTTAGTGAATGTTACTTTGTGAGTTTCAAAATAGTACAGATGCATAAGAAGACCTTATTTACATTTTAAGTGAAAAGATAAACAAAGAGTGAGAAAAACAGTTACTTCTAGAGCAGAAGCAAGTGATGTGAAGGGATGGGGCAGAAGTCAGACCTCTGAAAATGACCTGTTTCCTCCCTATTTTTACTTGTTTGTTTGCCATGCAAATCTTTAAAGATAGAAAAACATTAAATCACAAAGAAAGAAAGACTGTGCAAACCAGCAGCATGTCAGAAACTGGGCAAACCTTCTAAGGAGGCAGAGCTTCCCAGGCTTGTGCGGCTGGCATCTATTCCCTTGGCCCCTGAAGTGGCACTGCCTTCTTGGGAAGAAGTGGCTCCTTCCAACTCATGGCAGACATCTTCATCTGTCAAAGAGGTAGATTCAGAATCCTGGGCTCCCACTGAAGAAAGACTGGTACGATCAGAACTTTGATCCTAAGAACATAATTATAAGCTTAATTTCCTTCACATTTAAAGTTAATTATTTAAAAGTCACTTCTTAGATAGAAACAACTACCTACCACCTTCTACCCAGATGGTCAACATCACAACTTCTGCAAGAAAAACAATCAGTTTTACAAAGGCATACTACTCTGAATAAATAGAGACCATCTCTCTCCATGTGTGTGTTTGCACTGTGTTAAGGTGAGCATTGTGTTTAAGTATGCATGTGTGCATTTTATTTAGGTGTGTGTACATGTGTATAGTCCAAAGAAAATTTTAAGTGTTGTTCCTCAGCAGCTGTCCACTTACTTTTGAGAAAGGGTCTCTTATTGATCTGAAGCTTGCCAAGTAGGCCAGATTAGATGGCCAATGAGCCCCAGGGATCTCTGACTCTCTATTGCTATAATGAAAAGCACAAGCCACTGCAGTTGGTCTTTTTTTAAAATCATCTATTTAAAAAATATTTTATTTATATCTATATGTATGGCTATTTTGCTTGCATATATGCCTGTGCACAATGTGCATTCAGCACTCATGGAGGCCAGAAGAGAGCATCAGAACCTCCATGTGGGTGCTATGAACTAACTGAGATCCTCTATAAGAGCTGCGAGTGCTCTTAATCACTGAGCCATCTCTCCAGGCTAGTGATCTTTATCTTTGATTCATGAATTACTTATAACTTTAATCTGTGACACCATACTTATTAATAATTTTAGTTGGATTCTATTGTGCCAGAAAATATGTTTTCATTAACAAAATTTTGTTGAGATATAATTTACAAGCAATAACATTCAGAAAATAAATTTCACAAAAATTGACTTCAAAAATTCCTGAAAATTTCCTAAGATTTTAGAATTCAGTTAAGTTCAATTACACTTTTTATTTATTTATTTATTTATTTATTTATTTGTGGGGGAAGGGAGTATTTGCACACCACAGCAGAAGTGTGGAGGTCAGAGGATATCTGAGGGAGTTAGATCCCCCTTTTACCATGGAGGTCCCAAGTATTGAACTCAGGTCCTCAGGCTTGGTAGCAAGTGCTCCAACCTTCTGAGCCATATGACCACCAGCCCCAACTGAATTAAATTATGAAGTCATATATTGAAAACCCTACACCTACAATGTCACAATTTTTGTATTGAGCTATTGTAAGTGCTTTAAGGAACTTAGGAGGGCAAAAGGCAGTCTTTATGCAAGCAGCCGTTTATAATTTGTTCCTTCCTTCCTGAAGACCAAATTTTTCTTTTTACTAATATTTTCCTCAGTCTGGACCCCCTTGAGCACAGTTCAAAGAGCAAGCCTGTCTTCTGTTTACTCTTTTCCTTCTCTGTGAGTGCCCCTATTTTACCTTAACATTTGAAGAGTATTTTCACTGGCTGGAGACCCTGTATTGAATGTCTTTTCTTTCAACATGTCAAAGATGTTTTCTCACTGAATTCTTCCCTTCGTGGTTTTATGACAAAAACACATGGCCATTCAGATCTTTATTCCTTTAGTAATTTTTCTTTAATATCTTTTAAGAATTAAAACATTGACTTGTTTTCTTATAGATGGCTTTGGTTGTTAGCACTTGGCTTATGATAAGTACAGATGTATTTTAAAAAATTATCTATTACTATTTTGGAGGTCTGTAGTACAGCTCATGTGTGGAGTCAGAGAGTAACTGTGTTGCCAGTTCTTTCCTCCACCTTTATATGGGATCTGGGAACTGAGCTCAGTTTCTAGGCTTGTGGAAGTGCTTTTGCTGGCAGTGAGTGATCTCACTGGACCCAGATGTGGTTTTAAATCTCTCCTTTTGTAGTGTGCTGTCTCCTGTCTGTAAATTTGTATCTTTTTCCAAATTTGTATCTTTTCCCAAATTTGATAAGCAACAGTATTACTAATTCAAATATCTTTTCTGCAATAATCACTTTCCACAATCCTTTTTGAAATAACAACTATATCTATCCTATTTACAGCTTTCATATTCTCCAACAAGTCTCTAAGGTTCTGTGCACCCTTTAAAAAGATTTGTTTATTATGTATATAGCATTCTGCCTGCATGTATGCCTGCACACCAGAGGAGGGCGCCAGGTCTTATTACAGATGGTTGTGAGCCACCATGTGGTTGCTGGGAATTGAACTCAGGACCTCTGGAAGAGCAGCCAGTCCTCTTAACCTCTGAGCCATCTCTCCAGCCCCAAGCTCTGTGAACTTTTAAAAAAGACTGACTGATATTTTAGTTTATGTGTGCTATGCTTGCATGTTTGTATATATGCCATGTGTACATAGTGATTACAGAGGTCAAAAGGGCACTGGATCCTTTGGGACTGGAGTTTTAGACAGTTGCAAACTACCAGATCTTTTGCAAGAGTAGCAAGTGCTTATCTGCTAAGGCATCTCTCCAGTCCCATGATTCATGCATTTTTATAGTCTTTATTTTTTTTTTGTTATCTGCATTCTGTTTTTGAGTTTATTTCATAAGTTTATTTCATGATAAGCAAGCACTTTATCACTGTTTTGTCTGGGTCTCTCTCTTTCTCTCTCTCTCTCTCTCTCTCTCTCTCTCTCTCTCTCTCTCTCTCTCTCCAGGGTTCACCTATATAACTTCAGCTGTTTTCTTATATAGCGGGCTTTGGTTGTTAGTAGTTTGCTTATGATATGTACAGAAATGGTTTTCGTGGAGGTCAGAGGACAACTTCCCTTAGCCTAAGCCTATTGATAATTCTTCCTCAGACTCCTGGTCACTGGAACTAAAAGGTGTGCACCACTGTGTCCAGTCTTTCGGTCCTTTACACCATCATTTTTTGAGAGAAAGTCTCCCATAGCCCAGGCTAGCACTGAATTCACTGTGTGATGTAGCTAAGAAAGGGATTCCTCTGACTCTTTATGCCAAGTGCTGGGATTATAGGCACATGCCTTCACGCCCATCTGTATTATTATTATCATCATCCTCATCTTCATCATTTCATCTGGATATTGCGAATGTTGACTTTGCATAGCACGGGGACTGTTATAATATTTGGGGGAACATGGATGCTTTTGTTTTACTAGCCAATACTAAATTATATTTAGGCTGTGTTCTTTGTGTTTTGCTTTTTTCAGGTGGAGTTTTAACTTAGTCATCTCTGTTAGTCTGCATCTATCATGTGTAAACCAAGGGTTAAGCTGAGACTTGGATGGGTCTCCCTTCAAACTCTAGAGTTCACAGAATCCTTCTTTCCTGATTTTTTCTGTGCATAAAATATGGGTTCTCCTGTGATTTTGGGTTTTAGAGCTACTATGGCCCAATGTGACTGCCCTTGGGGCAAGAAGGCATGGGAAGAAAAACAGGAAACTCATCTCTTTGGAGGTTCTCCCTCCAACCCCATCAATTCCTATTTACTTTGTAGAATCTTTAGTTGTTTTTATATTTTATTTGGAGTTTTTTTAATCAGTAAGGGGATGTAGGGTAGGCAGAAATGGCCTCATGTTAACCACAGTGGATGCAAACTATTATCTGAAGTTTTGAAAAATATTTTTTGCTAGACTTGTGGATAAGTACATATAATGTCTAGAGGACAACCACAGGTGGTCAAGAACCTTAAATTTTTTTTTTAAATACATGTATGGTATGTGTACATGAGTGCTGGTTCCTGAAGAGGCCAAAAGTGTCAGATCCCGCCTGAAGCTGGAGTTACAGATAGTTGTGAGACACCTGATATGGGGTTTTGCTTGTTTTGTTGTTATGTTGCATTTGTTTTGAGACAGGGTCTTTGTGCTTGCTAGGTAGGGGTGTGTGTGTGTGTGTGTGTGTGTGTGTGTGTGTGTGTGTGTTTCCAACTACACAAACAAGAGTCATCTGGGCAGAGGTACCTCAATTTTGGAAATGCCTCCAACAGTCTAGCCTGGAGGTGAATCTGTGGGCATTCTTTTGATTAATGATGTTTGAGGGCCCATCCCACTGTGGATGGTACAGCCCTGGGCAGGCAGACCTGAGTTGAATGGAGAGAGCAGGTTGAGCAACTCCTGAGAAATAAGCTAGTAAGTAAGAAGTTTTCCTTCACAGTTTCTACCTCTGCTCTTGCTTGAGTTTCTGCCCAGATTTCCCTTAAAGATGAACTGTAATTGCAATATGTAAATCAAATAAAATAAACTCTTTCCTCTTTAAGTTGCTTTTGCCATTGTCTTCATCACTGCTAATCCTGAGGTTTGCAAGAGAAAAACCAGTTCCACAATTTTGAGAGTATGTCGTCCCTCATCCCCCTCAAGTCAAAAGAAAATTCCCTGGTAAAGGGGACAAAATGGCTACCTATAATGTCGACTGACATACTAGTAAAGTGCCCAGATTTATCAACAAGTAGATTCAATAACTAAAAGAGTTCTACAATAGGACAGTGCACTTGGCCTGTTTTATGCAAAACAAAGGTATTATATGGCTTTGGGGATTGAGTTTAGAGGCTCACGCATGTTAGGCAAGAGTTCTGCCACTGAGCTTACTCCTCAGCTGTAGGCATATACCCATCAGCATTGAGGGACCTGTCCAACAAAGTCCTCCCTTCCCGCAACTCATAGATCTTCTCACCATGGAACTCCGAAGAACTCTTTTTCAGAGGCTTTCTGTTTACCCGTCTTACAGAATATCAGTATTTGGAAAATGTGCTTCCTCACTCCTTGCAGTATTGCCCTCTCCAACCTTGCCTAAGGGAATCAATCCTACATTGTCTTTAGAACCCACAATAACTTTCCCTGAAGGAGATGCCAGGTAAGACAATTCAGGTACTTCTCCAATGCATACCAGCGGTTGCCTCTAGATGTAACTAGACACAAGTCTAAGCAGGCTCCTGAAGTGAGATGAAAAGTGTGGTCCATAAAGAAGTAAGCTATATCACTGAAGAAATAAGTCATTCAAGTGGAAGTCTGGGGAATGCTTGGATTGAACTTTAAGTGTGTGGGATAATGGAAAGAATCTAAAAAACAGGATTAGGCTGAGTTTATCAGTAGGGACCCATTGATTAGAGACTTTAGGTT
Source organism: Ondatra zibethicus (assembly GCA_004026605.1). Lineage (NCBI taxonomy): Eukaryota > Metazoa > Chordata > Mammalia > Rodentia > Cricetidae > Ondatra > Ondatra zibethicus. The sequence continues at coordinate 110,286 of PVIU01002276.1, forward strand.
TAGTATGAAAGCCTGAACAGTTAAGAAAGGTGCTGAGAGTTTGAATGATTGGCTAAAGAATTTGTCAAAAGATGGCCTGTTCAGAAGGAATTGGAGATCCCTGATATCCTTTGGCTTAGTATTGGTGAAGGGATTTTAAAGCTGAATAAAATTGGAGTGCTGGAATGGATTTCCTGTTTAAAACCTAATACATAATGATGGGGAGACAGAAGACATGCCTTTCTCTAATGCTGCTAGACACAAGATGGAGACAGAGGATCATGTGAAGAGCTTTGTTGCTGAACCTCTGTGCCACACCTTATAGTGAGAGATGTGACTACGCCACTGGATAAACTGAACATAACAGGCCTAAGTGGACCCTGAATGGCATGGGCCAAGTTGCAGCACTAGTCAGGTGACAAAATCTTCTGGGTACTTGAAGCCCTCAAGTTTTAAATTTTGTGTCCACTACCTCTCCTCATTTCCCCTCTCTCCTCTTAAAGATGGCAACTTTATGCTTGATGCTCACAATTAGTAAAAAAGCCTTCTGGGGGAAATGACTATTGCTTTAGTTCCTTCCTGCAATTCTCTTTCTAGAATCTTGCCTTTATGTTCTCTAATTATGACAGTTCTATGATGATTATAAACACATACTTTCTATACTTCATCTACATTTTTTGCTCTTGGGAGAGACACAAGTTACTTCATCTTAATCAGGAAGAAATAGCATAGGCCTGGTTAGTAATTGTTGGAAACATATTGGACACTGAGAAAAAGGTACATTCTAAAGGAAATACTGAAATTTAGATCTTTCATATAACAGGGAAATGTTCCATGTTGAAAACAACAACAACAACAACGTCTTGGGGCTAGCGAGATGACTCAGTGTTTAACAATACTTACCGCTCTTGCAGAGGACCTGGGTTTGGTTCCAGCATCTACATGGCAGCTCACAACTAGTTTCTAGGAATCCTATACTCTCTCCTGGCCTCTGCAGACACTTGCACATAGATGGTTCACATGAACTCACACAGGCACATACACATGCATGTCAATTAAAATAAATCTTAAAGAAAACCTCATTGTCTTTTATAAGCTTACTTAAGGAGAATGGTTAGACAGATATACTCGTAAATAAGTTTTCAGTAGTGGTAATGGTAGAGGCAGCTTAAGAAAAGAAAAGCAGTAAATACCAACAAACCTACCTTTGATGATGTGGTATACGTGGTGAACCTTGAGTACCATTTGCTTGCTTTCTCTGCAACTCCTTTCCCCGCAGAGAACACACTGTGCCTTAGAACATCTAGTTTAGGTACCAGCAGTGTATCTAAGTTAAATGAAGGTGATGAATGGGCTAGTGTTTCTTGAGCTCCTTCCCTAAATGGACAAGTGGGTGAGAAGGCTGGTGAAGACCACAGTCTATCCCTTGGTCTTTCCTCACTTTTGGTATAACTCTTAGATTTGGTAAGTCTCACTGGCCTAGGAGAATTTGGAGGGAGGCTTGATCTTCTGCAGGCCTTGACCAATGTTGGACTTTTCTTATTAGCTAGCTTATCATCACATGCTCGTTGTAAATCAATGCTTGGTGTTCGGCTTGTCAAAGGACTGCTCATATTATTCATATACATCTCAATTTCTTCAGCTAAATTGCGCCTAGCAGATGGTGTTGAAATGCTTTTGCTATCATCTTCATCCTCTTCTTCTTCCACCTTCTGCTGCTGTTCAGTCTCAGCAACCAAAAGAGAGAGGGGGTCAAATCCTGTTACAACATCTGTTTTTTCAGAAGGCTTTACTGAAAAGCTGCTGTTCATACGCTGGAGCCTCTTGGGATTTTGTGTAGTGACATATCCCACTTTCGATCCATCTGTTTCAGTGTCTAAATCTTCTAAGTCAAAAATAACAGGAGAATCCACTTTATCCAAGCAGTTAGAACCATCAAAAGGTGTGTCATCGTCACTAGATTCCTTTTCTAGGCTGTCTCTTTTTGATTTTACAGGTGGCTTTCCTATATCAAGACTATTTGGTCTTGTGCTTTTTGAGATAACATTTGAAAGAATTTTTGCATCAGCTCCTAATTTTTCAACCATATCTCCAGGGTTTGTTTCCCGGTTAATTCTATTCAGCATAAATCCCATCAGAACCCCACCACTAAGATTACGGTTCCTATTTCCCCAGGCTGTTTGCTGCTGCAAATGAGATTCATCGTCACTTTTATGTCTTCTCCTGAAGCATCTACTTTGCATGGTTTGTGTTTCATTTGTATTCTCAGGAGACGGCATTAAGAGCAGCTCAGGTGTACTTTCTGAAAAACAAGAAATGTATTTTCAGTCGTGAAAATGTACTGTGCAAATATGTCCTCCTAAATATTAGAATAATAGTAATGGGGATGATAACAGCAAGTGCTCACTGGCTGCCTGGTACTCAGCAGGTCCCACTTTAGGCAGTTTACTGCTATTGTTGCTATAAACATTCCGACATTCAGAGCAAAAACAGACATGCAGAGAGATAAACTATTTAGACAAAGTTCTTAAGTAACAGAACTCAATTCAAATTCAGATTTGTCTAATGAGAAAGGCTATGCTTCTAGCCATTAGAATGTACTACTTAAAAAAACTTACCAATTAAGATTTACATTTTAACAGAAATAAATTTACACTAAGTTAAGTTACAGCTGTACAATTGTAATGATGCTGGATGAACGTGAAAGTCTAAGCCATCTTTTTAGTAAAATGCAAAACAAGCCCCCAAACATCAAATCAAACCTATGGTAACTATATTAATTTTATCCACAAGTAAAAATTATTTTTAAAACTCCAAATCCTTTTTTGACTATACATGTAGATTAAATAATTTTACCTTTGCTTTAAATCAGTGATTAGTGTATTTAGTGTATTGCAAATATGAAAATATTTTAAGAAAAAAAACCACTGATTTTTGGTTTTCTTTTCTTTCTTTTCTTTTCTTTTCTTTTTTCTTCTTCTTTTTTTTTTATTGAGATACTGTCTCAGCAAGTAGCCTGGGCTGTCTGAAGCATGCTAAGTAGACCAGGTGGACCAGAACTCATAGGGATTCACTTGCCCCAGTCTCTCAAGAGCTGGGATTAAAGGCATTGTGCCACCAGGGCCATGGGTATTAGTTTTTTAAACTATCTGAAAGACTATCTATTTTGTTTCTAAATAGTCACAAACTACATTATACTATAAAAACATATGATTCATTTAGCAATCAGCTAGGTGTGTGGTCCTCTCAGATTCACTATTCCCTCCACTTTTATTTCACACACCATCCCTTCTGAAAGTTCTAATAGTATAAACTCAAACTGCAGGTATGCCCTTATTCCTTGTTATAATAAAAGTCTGAACAAAGACATTATAAAACACAAAACCTAAGGTCCTAAGTTTTACTAGGAGAGGGCACACAAATATATTCTAATAGATAATTCTATGCATTAAAATACGTATTCACTGAGACTAGTGAGGTGGCTCAGTAGGTAAGGATATCTGCCATCAAATCTGACTACCTGAGTTCAATCCCAGGGACTCAGAAGGTACAGAGAACAGTCTTCCACAAGTTGTTTCCTGACCTACACACATTGCTGTAGCATATATGCAAAATAAAATAAAACATAATTTTACAACATTTAAAAATATATATTTAGTAGACACGGATATAATTCATTCTACATGTACCAATGTGTACTATTCAACTTACCCTCACATTCTCCAGCTATTTTATCAGCACTGTTGTTATCTGCACCACTGAGGCGAACTATAGTTGAAGAACTTTGGTAACTGAGAGTAGGAAGGCAATCAGCACTTCCTTTTGTACTCTCATTCTCTGACACTATAAAGACAAAAATAAAAATGTCAGCAAAATTAAACTTATATACGTTGCAGAATGTATGAAGAGAAGCCTTTAGTCTTACATATTTCAAAATGAAAATTGGTGATAAGAATATACTAACTGCTTCTCTATACACTTGCCAACCACAAATCATTTCACTTAAAAGTCATCAAGTGTAGGTCAAATTACTAAGAACTGGTCATATATAAGGCTCATAAAGAATTTCATATTTTCTCTTTGGTTGTAAAAGACAGATTTTGGATTGGGAAGAAAAGGAGATATAAATCACAATTCACCAACAAACTTTAAAGGTATTTGTCTAGTTGGAACTTCCAACTCGCCCCTGTATGATCTGGAAAGCCCCATTCCTGCCTCTCTCCAAACCTCACCCACTCAGAGAGGCTCTAAACAAAGGAAAGATGCCAAAAAGCCCAGTTCTGAATTCTGGGCAGCTCCTCCCCTGAAGTTGCCAGCCATCAAAGTCCCCGCCTTATGCAGTCAGCTTTTGACCACACTTGGGCACAAACCCAGCTTGTAGCAGACACTTCATCACCCTTCGCCTACAGGCTATATAATCTCCCTGAGTTAGTCCAGACGTGCGGCTTTTCCTGCCTCCATCTCTGGGACTGGAGAATCCACCTGGGAGTTGCTTTGCTCAAATAAAACTATTCTTATACTTTTTCAATTTGGCTTGATCTGGCTTACTGCATTGTCAGAGAAACCTATTATGGCGGGGGGGTGGGGTGGCACAGAAAACCTATTAGTATTGTGCTGGCTAGTTGTTTTTTCTTTTTGAAACAAGGTTTCTATGTACCTTTGGAGCCTGTCCTGGCACTAGCTCTTGTAGACCTGGCAGGTCTTGAACTCACAGAGATCCATCCCCCGTCTCTGCCTCCCAAGTGCTGGGATTAAAGGCACATCCTAGCTAGTTTTATGTTAATTTGACATAAGCTAGAGTCATCAGAGAAGAGGGAGCCTCAACTGAGAAAATGTTTCCATAAGATCAGCTGTAGGTAAGCCTTAGGGCATTTTCTTAATTAGTAATAGATGAGGAATAGTCCAGCCTATTACGGGTGGGAGCATCTCTGGGTTGGTGGCCTGGGTTCTATAAGAAACCAGCCTGAGAAGTCATGAGGAGCAAGGCAGTGAGCAGCACTTTTACACGGCCTCCGTATCACTCCTGCCTCCAGGTTCCCACCTGGTTTGAGTTCCTCTCTTGGCTTCCCTCAATGAACTGTGACTGGGAAATGTAAGCCAAATATTCTCCCCAAGTAGCTTTTGGTCACAGTGTTTCATCACAGCAACAGCAGACCTAACTAAGGAAGGTAGTAGTAATTCTCAGAAAAAGAAATTTCTTTTTAAAAGATACTTCTACTATGAGAATTTTAACATGAGTTACACAGCATGCACATTTCCTGCACAGTTTATGGGTGAAAATATTAGTTGTCAAAGAGGGATCAATGAGAAAAAGATAATTAGAACAGGAAGATAGGCAGTAAAACTAGTACTTTAATATTTAAAGTTATTTGTATTTTTATGCAAAGAAGTTCACAGTTTTACATAATATCAGCTTAACAATCAATACCTACAGGAACTAGAATCACTCCCTTTTTTATCGTTTTTCCCTTGAATGTCTTCAGTAGATGTACATTCTCTTCTAACATCGTCCTTAGATAATGAATTATATCCAAGATCAGACTGACCACCTGAGCAAAAACAGAAACAAATACTATACTACTTATCATAAACTTTTTTTGAGATTATATCCTAAACAAATTTAATGATCAGACAGAAAACTGGTCAACTGTAAAAGTCCCTAGGTCAACACAACACCTTGAATGAACAAGATGTCCATTCAAGATGGCTCCAGGCTACTGTCTTGAATAACAGACCCCAATAGGGGCCTTAATGTTGTCTGCTGAGGGTGGGATGGGGTGGGGAGATTAGGTAGGGACTGTGCCAGCATACCATACAGGTGAGTGGTGACATCCCATGGATGGAGCACCAACTTACAATCCCCACAACTATCACAAGTTTCTTTGGTAAAGCCAACTAGAATGAGGTGCCTACCACACATTAGTGTTTGGATTTCCTTATTTTGTTAGCTACCCAGCACCCACCTCCATTAATGTAAGAAAAGAAAATTTCTAAATAATTTACTTTTGGTTTCACATTACAGTCAAATAAATATTTACATTTATATTACTTTGTGGGTACCCAAACCAGACAAACTAGTTAATCTTCACTCAAGTCCACCATCTTTCTAGGTAAAAGTCTGAGTTGCCTTTTTTTGAGACAGGTTTCTCTGTAACTTTGGAGCCTGTCCTGGAACTCGCTCTGTAGATCAGGCTGGTCTCGAACTCACAGAGATCCTCCTGTCTCTGCCTCCAGAGTGCTGGGATTAAACCCGTGTGCCACCACCGCTTGGCCTGAGGTGTCTTTTTAAGGTTAGGGTCTCATGTACCCCTGACTGGTCTGGAACTTACTATGTAGACCAGACTGGTCTTGAACAGATCTACCTGCCTCTGCCTTCTGAGTGCTGGGGGTAAATGTGTGTGCCACCATGTCTGGTCTGAGTTGTAATTTAAGCAATGGAGAAGAGAGCTTTGCAAGCATGCACACGTAGGTCACTGAAACTCAATGTCCAATGACTCTGCCACAGAGTCGGGTTCCTTTAGCTTCATTGTAAGGTAATTTTTCTCAAAACTCAACTGAATAATTACAGAACTGTACCTGAGTACAAATATATAGGAATGAGGAAAAAACAATGTGTTAAAATTACTCAGGATGCCAGGCTTGGTGGCACATGTCTTTAAACTCAGCATGCAGGAGGCAGGCACCCTGGTATCATAGTGAGTTCCAGGAAACTCAGGGTTCTGTAGAGACCCTGTCTCAAAAACAATCAACCTCCCTCAAACTCCCATCAAAACAAAACTTATTCTTAAGGAAAGCAGAAGCCAGGTGTTGGTGGCACACACCTTTAATCCCAGCACTTGAGAAGCAGAAGCAGGTGGGATCTCTCAGTTCAAAGCCAGCCTGGTCTACAGAGTGAGTCCCAAGACAGCCAGGTCCATACAGAGATACCCTGTCAAAAAGAAGAGGAGGAAGAAGAGGAAGAGGAAGAAGAAGAAAAGGAGGAGGAGCAGAAGTTACAATGGTAAAAGAAAATCTTTAATATCTTGTTTTGTCAAACAGATTCTTTTTGACATTCTTAGTAAACTGTTCCCATTAGATTAGCATCAAAGCCAGAGTTCTGAGCAGCAGGGATGTGTGATTTTTTTAAAATTATTTATTTATTTATTATGTATACAGTGCTCTGCCTGCATGTATCCCTGCAGGCCAGAAGAGGGCACCAAATCTCATTGCAGATGGTTGTGAGCCACCATGTGGTTGCTGGGAATTGAACTCAGGACCTTTGGAAGAACAGGCAGAGCTCTTAACCACTGAGTCATTTCTCCAGCCCCGGATGTGTGATTTTAAGTAACTGTTTTTGTATGAACTTCCAGTTCTCAGAGTTGTAAAACATAAACCTATGTTTATGAGACTAAAACGTTTTAAACTTGTAAAGAATTCTAAAGAGGTTATATTGAGTATCACTAGGCACTTACTACCATGTCTTTGTTATTAATCTGAATTTGTTTTGCCTAATGAAACTTTAAGGACTTAATCCCAAAGAAATCACAAATAGGAAAATTTAAAGATATTTTTGTTAGATTCCACACTATTCTGGGCCAGTCTTTTAGGAAAAGTGCACTAAACCAAACAGAAGATCTCTTCATTTTTAAGAAACTGGGCCCAAGGACAACTTCCACAACTGATTAAATGCACAGTGCGTGATCAAGAACAAAACCAGCTACGGAGGGATCAGTGTGCTACATTTTGGCACAATCAGCTTATATTTATTAGTCTTAACATTGGCTTAAAATGAAAGAGTCTGAAATAATGTAGCCATCTGCAGAAACAGCATCCTTCAAATTTTATGTTTTTTTTTTGAAGTTTATGCCCATTAGGAGTTCATGTTCATACTATACTAAAAGTCATGTTGATTTTTTAAATAATGAAAAGTCAGAATTACACAAGTAATTTAGTGTGTTTTAATACTAATGCTTTACTGCTTATGTAAAATGATTTATTTGTGTTGTGTGTGTGTGCATTCGTGGGCCTCCAGGCAAGTGGAGGTCAGAGGACAACTTGCAGGACTAGGTCTTCCACATGGAAGCTGGGGATGGAAGTCGGGTTGTCATCCTCACTCACAGGGCCTGCCCTATATGTGCCAGTCCTATATTTTAATGAAAGTAATGTCATAGTCACTGCTAGGACTTCTGCATTTAAATTTAAACTTTTTTTAAAAAAAGTTTGATTTTCCAGGTGGTGGTAGTACACACCTCTAATCCCAACACTCGGGAGGCTAAAGTAGATGGATCTCTGTGAGTTTGAGGCCAGCTTGATCTACACAGTGAGTTCTCTGACTGCCAGAGTTACATAGAGAAACTGTCTTGAAAAACAAAATAAAACAAAAAGTTTGATTCAAAACTTGCAAAAAAATTTTACAGAAAGTTCTTGGTGGATCCCTTTGCTGGTTTCTCCTAACCATTCCCTCCATGACCATAGCACAATGTTAAAATGAGGAAACTGACACTAGTATAATACTGTTAACTCAGAAACACAGAATTTTTTTTGGTTTTTTGAGACAGGGTTTCTCTGTAGCTTTGGAGCCTGTCCTAGAACTAGATCTTATAGGTTAGGCTGGTCTCAAACTCACAGAGATCCACCTGTGTCTGCCTCCTGAATGCTGGGATTAAAGGCATGTGCCATCACTGCCCGGCCAGGATTTCTTAAAAAGAAAATATGTCCAAGAAAACAACAAGGCAAGAGGCTGGGAGTACAGCTCACTGGTAGAGCCCTTGCCCATGATATATGGATTTGATGCTTGTCTTAGAAAAAAAAAAGGCATCTTTAAAATGGTGAAGAATTTTGTAGCTATCTAGAGTTAACTGGATTACAATGAACTAAATACTTGAACTGAGTACTTTGCAACCTCTCAAATAAATAATGAAGAGCTACATATAACAATTCAATTTAATGTCAAGTGCTTAATAGAAAATCAAAAAGTGACAGTTAAATATGTCATTGAAACCAAACTAAAAACATAAACTAGCAAATCTAGTTTTTTAAATGTACTATAATATATGTATACAGAAGCAGAACAGACTGGTACTATATCATCATCAGTAGCAGATCTTTGGATACTTTGATTAAACCCATATTGAAAGGTGCCTGCTCCACAATGTGTGTTGCATTGCCACTCTCCATGCTACCATGACTAACAGCATCAGGTCATTGTCATCTGCTTAAGAACCCAGTTCGATAGCATTTTACTACTCAAAGAGGTACCAAAGTGACTCTTCAGAGTTTGTTGTTAAAGACAATAACCTACTATGGAACCAATGTGAAAAGTGCCACACACAGCAAAATACAACTACAACAGAGCATCTACTGTGAGCTTCTAATGACCACTAAAAGAAGATCACTAAAGTTGGACAATTTAGCAACTGGAGAAAGAAGAATCTGGAGTTTCCTAAAATGGGATGAGTTGTCTAATACAGGGAGGATTTCTTTAACCTGAAACCTGAAACTTTCTATGTACCAACATGACACCACAAGTGGAGAACTCCACAGCTGACCTCATGTGATAGGTCATATTAAGTCAGAGGCACATCATAGACACTACATGAAATGAACACAAGGCTGTGTGTAAGTTTCTACATGGAGCGGGAATGGTTTGACTCTCCCTCCCATGTAGCTCATTACACATTAGCAAACACTGCAGCTCTAACACAACCTGGATCCAGAACACTTCTGTGCATAACAGTACTTTTAATAAACTTTCCTAACTGGCAGCAGAACCCAGAAAATAATCAGCATTTTAAAGCACTTAAAATTCTCTAAAAATAGAAACTATAACCAATTGGTTATAACCAGTTTGGTTATAATAAATTATGACCAAAAGCAAACCATGGGCATACTTTATCACTCTTTAATTACCTGAGAGAGTTCTCTGTGGTAACTGTGGATGTTTCTTCAAAGCTCTTTTGAACTGTGCGACTCCTAAAACAACATTTCTTACTTTTGTCCAAAGAAAATAGCCACTGCGACTTCTTGAAGGCCATGTACTTTCCAAAACAGCCTATTCATTTAAAAAATATATAATTAGTAAGACAGTTTTTAGAATTTAACATACACGGCTTTTGAGTCAAGGTAAAGAAGACAAAAGTAGTTAACAGGATAGAAAACAAAAATGTCTTAATTTATGAACTATCTTCTGAATATTCTAAAACAAACACCAAATAGCCCTTGATTATTTTTGGCACTAAATGAATGTTATGCAATGACAAAACAGTACTGTTCCTCATTAAATCAAAATAATTACCTTATTGTAATACCCATAAGTGATTGCATTGGGGTCAATACCAGCTTTCTGCATTTCAAAAAGCACTCGAACTGCAAGCACAGGCTGGTCATACTGTCCACAGAGTTGCATGAGAATTCGGTAGCACACCTGCAACACAAGTTGAGAGATGTACAGAAACACTCTTATGCACAGAAATCTAAAATAAAACAACACATCTGGGAACACATGTTATCACCTCATCGGGTGGATCCATCTTCTTCAGCTGCATTTTTTTAAGCACATCATATGCTGTTTTCAGAGCCCTGACTTTGGAATGACAAACCTTCACATAAGCAGGGAGACAAATAAACCACAATCCGTAACAGTGACGCAGCAGACACCTCGACCACATCTGAGGGATAGAAGAATACTTCTTCGCAATCTTATGGGCTGATTTGATTTCCTAGAAAGAAATCCAAGGTAGCATCCTTATTTAACTGAACAGTGATTGCAGAAAGTCACATGCCTTTGTAAAACTTGACTATAAATAATATATTTTTAAGTCTCCTCTTGAATTTGTATCATACATAAAAATAAAGCTCTAGGTCAGATTACTATAAACTATATTCCGAGTGCATAAAGTGCCTCGTCATCTTCTGAGGGTTATGTCTGGGTAGTAAAGATTATCAAGGGAGGATGAGCATCAGGTTACTCCCTGTCTACTTGAATACACGAGGAACACGGTTTTTAAAGCACCTGCTTTGTTCTTCTGAACATAGGAGAAGGGCTACTAGGACTGCTGGGTTTTGAAGGCAGCTTGTTCTTTCTTGCTTGTAGAAATCCTTCAGGCCTCTCAAATAAATTGTTCCTGAGAACTGGAAATCCATTATAGCTGTTTCAGAGAAGAAGAAATTGCTTTTCAACCACAGATAGATTGCTTCTAGCTAGAAGAACTATAGCCAAATAACTTATTAACTTAGAACTTAACTATATTTTTCTATCAGATAAGATATATTCAACAAATAAATACTGCTATTTTTTATAAATATTATTTTTATAAACAGACTCAATATATCTAGAAATAAAAGAAACATATTTTAATGAACTTGATATCAAATTCCAAAGCAACTCCAACAAACTTAAAAATTAGTGTTCATATAAATACATAGAGAGTATTTTTGCATATGTTCCTGGTGATAAAGGGCTCATGAAAACAATATTCCTTCAAACAACACAGTCAACAACGCTATGGCTCTGGATTAAGATATTTATACTCAGTTGGGTGGTGGTGGCACACATCTTTAATACCAGCACTCGAGAGGCAGAGGCAGGCGGATCTCCGTGAGTTCAAGGCCAGGACAGGCTCCAAAGCAACACAGAGAAACTCTGTCTTGAAAAAACAAAAACAGAAACAAAACAAAACAAAAAGATATTTATACTCTCTCGTAAAAAGATGGAAACAGGAGCTGTAGGTGTAACCTATCGGCATATTGAGTTAGGTTCACATTATATTGATTGGCTTAGCAAGGTAGCTAGTGGGTTTAAGACCTCACTTTTGGAAGAAAGAAAAACAAACTGTGACTCAATGAAAAGAAATGAAATAGTTATATAACTTTTAAATAAAATATTGCTGAAGAATAAAAAATCAAAATATAAAAGGAAATACAAATTTAGGTAAAAAATAAATGTATATAGCACTTAAAACGAAACAACAAATCTACCTTCCTCACAGCTTGTTTTGCTGTGCTCAGGACTTTTCTTTCTTCCCCACTAGACTTGAATGCAGAGATAATGCATCATTTAAGTCTATATCAATCTCTCAGTAGTCTCTTACAAAATTTCTAAATTAACAATGGTAAATGTCAACAATTCTGAAATTCCATGTCTTAAAATAAAAATTCATCAAAAATTAATTGTTTAAAATTTGTATCATACAAACTAAGGGAACAAATGAATGTAAATTACATTTATAATCTCTTTGTACATCAGTTATATTAACCAATGTGTATGTGGCAATAAAGAAGGTATAGGAATGAGATAGTTTTAAGACAAAGTAAAAATCAAAATTTTTTAATAAAAGTGCTACATGTAGTATTTTCTGATCTCCTAATTTAAGCTGTATTGACAGGGATACTTAAATAGAGTTAGAGATCTATCCAAGCTTATAAAAATTTTATTTTTTTCTGACTGTGCTGCAAAACTTAATAATGTATGGGGGATGGGCTTGCTTCTCTGTTAAGTTTGTATTTTTGAAAATACCACACTCCTTAGAACACTATGTCACAGTCAATGGACTTCTCCTCTGTCAATCTCATACACTGTGTTATTGAATACCTGTACTGTAATGGGGGCTCTTCACCATTGGGTAGATGGGGGATCTCGGGTGGTGTCACAAAGACAGTATGTTCACTTTTGAAAGACGAGTCCAGTTCTATAAGCCGAACTTCACCACTCTTGTCCATATCCACCTGAAGGAATTTAAAAATGCATTTAAAGGCTACATTGATAAGGCAAGAATTTATCCATAGGGGAATAGTTAATTAAATGCATCATTTCCATCAAGGTCTACTAAATAACTATTTTTAAAAGGTGCCTTAGAGCCGGGTGTGGTTATGCACACCTTTAATCTCAGAACTCAGGGATAGAGGCAGGTGGATCGCTAAGGTCGAGGTCAACCTGGTCTACAAAAGAGAGTGCCAGGACAGACAGGGCTATTACAAAGAGAAAACCTGACTCTAAAAACAAAACAGTGCTTTTACCTGCTCAGTCATCTTAATAGTCCTATTTTTAATTTTGTGTGTGTGTATGTCTTAATTTTATTTATTTACTTACTTTGAGACATGGTCTCACTATGTAGCCCTGGTTGGCCTAGAACTCACAAGATTTGCCTATCTCTGCCTCCAATGACCTGGGATTAAAGGTTTATGCACTATGACCAGTTCTCTAGTTCTAATTTTTTTAAAGGAGGGTGATTGTTTATTATATATTCTTTTGTAAACCAAAACCCCACAATTATCAAAATGTTAAATGTGACTGATAGTACCACTAAAGCAATTAATTTATATTATTTTCTATATTGTTTATTTTCCAATTACAATAATGAGTATTAGTGTTATGTGTTATTTGGTATTTGAAAAACTCAGATTATTGTCAGAGCAACCACTTATTTCCATCTTGTTGTAGGATACTTAAAAATCTGTTGGTATAAAAGAGGCTTGAGCTTGTCAAAAAGAATTTTAGGCTACTGTGGATGGGGCTTTCCATATGGAAGCACTGCTGAGCCTGCCTGCCTTCTGAGTTCTAACTCAAAAAATATAACTTTAATTTTTCTTTCTATCATTTTCTTTCAGATACCAATATCCTAAGCATACTTTCCCTGACAATCTAGTCCTTTTTACTCTCCTGAAGTTCCCTCTCCTCTTTGCCATTCAGCTGCTTGCCAACCTCTACCACCGAACATACCACCTTTCCCAGATCCCAACTCACAAGGCATAGCTTTCTCTCTTTTCCACGTGCCTCAACGGCTGCCAAGATTTACAGATTGCTTGCTCTTTGAGTTTCTTTCTGTAGCTTGGAGAGGAGGCTTCTATGCTGACACCAGCATGGATACAATGAACATAAAAAGCTAGATGAATACTAGCACTCAACATTGGTTTGCTTGTTTTGGAGGTGCTGAGGACTGAGCCAGAGTCTTATTATAGTAGACAAGAAATCTACAACTAAGTTACAAACCCAGCCTGGTATATTAATTTTTAGAATAGAAGATCTGTTCAAACATTCCTACTTTATTCTTATTTTAGAAAAAAACAATATGTTAAAAAACCACCTACCAATACTAAGGATGTTTTCGTATGTTTACAACAGTAAGTAACTAGAAGTAATGCACATGTTGAACAATAGGCAGATAAAGGAGAGTAAATTCACTGGATGAAGTACAGTTACTGATAATGAAAATAACAATTAAATGGCTTTCTGCCTGAATAAAACAAATACAATACCTTCATGGATTCTTAAAAATCCTACCAGGATGACAATAAGGCGGTTAGAAGTAAAAAAAAAAAAAAATCAAGACAAAATTAATTGGAGGGAGACAATAGCAGAGCCAGGGTTCAAACACTGATCTGGCACTAGAAAAAGGAAGCAGGGGAATGTCTAAATACAAACTGCTTAGTTCTACAACACTTCAGCTGTCAGTCCTAAAAAGTGCTGTATGTGAGCTAGGGAGAGAGCTCAGTGGGTAAACTGCCTGTCACATAAACATGAAGAACCAAGTTCAGATTTCCAGCAGCCAAGTAAAAGACAGATGTGGAGTCATGCAGCTGTAACTCTAGTGCTGGAAAGGTGATGACAGGAAGACCCCTGGGACTCAGAGGTAAGTTAGTTTAGTCAATCACTGAGTCCTAGGTTCTGTGAGATCTGCTGTCTGGAAAAAAAAGAAGGCAGGGTAGATCTACCACATTCCAGTGGAAGGCCACATTTCCAAGTGTATAGGCAGCACAAACTGTATTTGATAAGCTAAACATCTACACACACACACACACACACACACATGAGTGGGTAGGGAAAGGGAGTTAATCTGGGAGGAGTTGGAGAAGAAGAGTAAAAATGATCAAAATACATTGGATGAAATTCTCAAAGAACTAATAAAAATGAGAGAAAAGAAAAATATTTTTTTAAAAAAGGCAGAGAACAATAAACAAAAACACCTGACAGTGACCTCTGGTCTCCATATACACACTGTACACACACATACACACACACACACACACACACACACACACACACACGCCCTTGCAGTTGGAATAGAGGTGAGACTGAAGCAAGAACATTAGTACCTTCATTCAAGGACTCCCAGATTCATGGCACAACCCAAGAGTTAGAACATTATCCCTCATCAATGCCAGGAGAGGGCTAAGCTGTTATTGCTTGTTTTTCAGGGAGAATCAGAGGGACTTTACATTTATGAACAATAGTGGAGCTGCGGTACCCAGAAGAGAAGATAATGCAGGGAGAAAAAAAACTTTAAAAAAACCACAACAAATCAACCTATGTTCATCAGCTAAGAATAAGGTGTAACAAAAGGAACATTCAGTAAGTTTATATAGAAATTGCAAACATGACATCAGAAATAAAAGTATAAGGACTGGAAAAATGAAATTGAAGAAATCAGTCAAAAAGTGGAAGGGGTCAAGGGAAGTTGGAGGAGAATAGCAGGGCCTGAGTGATCTCAAGAGGGAAGTAGGAAAAAGGAGACTAATTAGGGAGGGAGGGAAAATAAGTACAGAAGAAGGAGGGCAGAGCATAAAGTAACATTATGAATAAGCCATAAGGAATCACAGTATAACTATCTACCCAAAATACACTTAAGTTGTTGTATAAAATGCACATATAGTTTAAATGAAAATTGCCCATAAAAGCTAACAATTCTACCCCCAAGAGCCAAAGATCATCTAAAAAAAATTCTAACACCAGGCATGAGATGAGGCACCTTCCTTTGAATTGTTGGTCAGGGTTATCTAAAATACTCACAAAACATTACAGGCTATTGCTATTGCCCTCGGTTGTTCTCCAGAGGTAGAAGGTAAGTACCTATTACTAAAAATACTTTGGATGGGTCACGCAGGGTCCTTTAAGATTCCCCGGGGCCAGCTGAGGAAACAAGCTCCACTAGGAACAGAAGCCAGGAACAAATCCAGCCCTGGGAGCCAACCCAGTCCTGGGACACTGATTGAGCCAATGACCTGACTCAGAGTCTGCGACCTCCACCGGAACCTGAGTGGGACTGAACCAGTTACCTAACACAAAGAGAGAACTAGCTCCATCAGGAGCGGAAGTCAGGAGCAAACCCGGTCCCAGGACACGAGCGGATCAGGATTGACCCAGCGACCAGATCCAGAGCCAGTGATCTCCACTGGAACAGGTACAAGGGAGTAACTGCTGAGCAAGTGAGCCAGAGCCAGAGACTGCTGAGGGTCCAGACATGAATCTGGGACCTTCAAGGGAGTGGACGTAGACTAACACCCTGGTGGGACTGGAAGAGAGTCTAGGACCTCCCAGGAACAAGGCCGGAGCCAGGACCTCCTTCAGCCTGGGTATGAGTGAGGCTGGGTCCTCTGAAGGAATAGGCAGGAACCAGAGATCTCAAAGGAGTAGGTCTGAGCCAGGTCCCCTGTGGGTTTGGGCATAGGTTTGGGACATCAAAGGGAATAGGCAGGAACCTGGAACCTCTGTGGGTCCCAGCGCGAGTCTGAGACCTCTGAGGAAGCAAGGAGGTCCCCTGCTGGTTCGGATGCACCCGAGCCTAGAACCTCCCAGGCAGTAGACCGGAACCAGAAACCTTTCCAGGCTCAACTCCAAACCAGGACTTTTGCAGGAAGGAACCCAGACTAGGATTTACAGATACAGGTCAAAGCCAGTAACCTAAGCCAAAGTTGCCCTGAGGCAAGGAACTCCACCTTGGTGAACAAATTCCACGGGAGTGGAATTGAACTAGACTCCTAGGACAGAGAGAGCTAGAGGAAACAAGCTCCACCGGGAGCAGAAGCCAGGAGTAGATCCAGCCCTGGGAGCCAACCCAGTCCTGGGACACTGATTGAGCCAACGACCTGACTCAGAGTCCTCAACCTCCACCGGAACCAGAGTGGGACTGAACCAGTTACCTAAGACAAAGAGAGAACAAGTTCCACCAGGAGCAGAAGCCAGGAGCAAACCCTGTCCTGGGACACGAGCGGATCAGGAGTGAACCAGTGACCAGATCCAGAGACAGCAATTGCCACCAGAACAGGTTTAACTCCAAGTCAGGGACTTCTGCAAGAGGAGATCCAGACCAAGATTTACAGAAACAGATCAAAGCCAGAAGCTTAGACCAAAGTAGGCTTGAGATAGCAAACTCCAAGGGAGCAGACCAAAACACAGGAGCACTGAGCTACCTCCAGGAACAGGAATAACTAAGGGGGTAACTAGAACTGTGACACTAACTGTACCACGAGGAAAACCATCTTAGCTTTCGATCTACTGGGACCTAGAAGACTATTCAACAGAATCTCAGACAGCACCAACCACACCTATTAGAGGAAAAGATGAGTAGAAAAGGTAAGATCACAAGCTACACCACAAAGAGCAACACAATACCAGTGAAACCCAAAGTCCCTACAAAAGTAAGACCTGAACAACCAAATATGGATGACCCAAAAGAAAATGATCTAAAAAATAACCACAAGAGAATATCTGAAATTCTTAAAGATGAATTGAGAAATTACCTTAGAATTTGGAAGAAAAAAAAAATAAAAAATTGGAAGATATAAGCAAATCACTTAAAGAAAACCAAGAAAAAGAACTCAAACATATAACAGAAACTATTCAGGACTCGAAAACTGAGATAGAAAAAAATAAAGAAAACACAAGCCGAAGGAATTATAGAAACAGAAATCATGAGGAAAAGAGCAGGAACCACAAATGCAAGTACGCACAACAGAATACAAGAAATAGAAGAGAGAATCTCAAGTGCAGAAGATAAAATAGAGGAAACAGACTCATCAGTTAAAGAAAACATTAAATCTAACAAAAGCTTAACCCAAAATATCCATGAAATATGGGATAACATAAAAAGGCCAAATCTTAGATTAATAGGTATAGAAGAAGGAGAAGAACGTCAACTCAAAGGTATGGAAAATTTATTTAACAAAATCATAGAAGAAAACTTTCCCTACCTGAAGAAAGATATGCCTATGAAGATCAAGAAGCTTATAGAACACCAAATAGACTGGATCCAAAAAAAAAGTCCTGTCGCCACATAATAATCAAAACACTAAACGTACAGAGTAAAGAAAGAATATGAAGAGCTGCAAAGGAAAAAGGCCAAGTAACATATAAAGGTAGAACTATCAGAATTACACCTGACTTCTCAGTGGAGACAATGAAAGCCAGAAGGTCATGGTCAAGCATTATGCAGACATTGAGAGACCACGGATGCCAGCCCAGGCTACTCTACCCAGCAAAACTGTCGATCACCATAGGAGGACAAAACAAAATATTCCATGACAAATCTAGATTTCACCAATACCTAGCCACAAAGCCAGCCCTACACAAAATACTAGAAGGAAAACTCCAACCCAAGGAAGATGGCTACACCAACAAAAACAGACAATTGATGATCTCATTACAGCAAAACCTGAAGAAGAAAAAAACGCACAAAACAACATCACCAATGATGAAAACCAAAGAAACAGAGATAGCAACCACTGGTCATTAATATCTCTTAATGTAAATGGACTCAACTCACCCATAAAAAGGCACAGACTAACAGATTAGATACGAAAACAGAATCCATCCCTCTTCTGCATACAAGAAACGCATCTCAACCTCAAAGACAGATATTGTCTCAAAGTGAAAGGTTGGGAAAAAATATACCAATCAAATGGACCTAAGAAACAAGTGGGTGTAGCTATCCTAATATCTAGCAAGATAGACTTCAAGCTAAAATCAGTCAAAAGAGACAAAGGACATTTCATATTAGTCACAGGGAAAATCCATCAAGAGGAAATTTCAATACTGAACATCTATGCTCTAAATACAAGGGCACCTTCATATGTCAAAGAAACACTTCGAAAGCTTAAATCATATATTAAACCCCACACACTGATAGTGGGAGACTTCAACACTCCCCTTTCACCACTGGACAGGTCAATCAGACAAAAAATGAACAGAAAAATAAAAGAACTAACAGATGTTATGACTCAAATGGACTTAACAGACATCTATAGAATATTCCAATATGGCTCAGAGGTTAAGGACACTGACTGCTCTTCCAGAGGTCCTGAGTTCAATTCCCAGCAACCACATGGTGGCTCACACCATCTGCAATGAGATCTGATGCCCTCTTCTGGCATGCAGTCATACATGGAGGCAGAACACTGTATTGTATACATAACAAACAAAATCTTAAAAAAAAAAACAGAAAAGAATATACCTTCTTCTCAACACCTCATGGAATCTTCTCAAAAATTGATCACATACTTGGTAACAAAACAAACCTCAACAAATACAAAAAAAAATGGAATAATCCAATGTACCTTATCAGATCACCATGCTTTAAAACTAGAAGTCAACCTCAATACCAATTCCAGAAAACCCACAAACACATGCAAATTAAACATGTTCATCTGAATCATCAATGGGTCAAGGAAGAAATAAAAGGAGAAATTAAAGACTTCCTAAAATTCAATGAAAATGACCACACAACATACCCAAATTTATGGGACACAATGAAAGCAGTGTTAAGGGGCAAGTTCATAGCACTAAATGCCTACATAAAGAAGCTGGAAAATTCCCACACTAGTGAACTAACAGAACATTTGAAAACTTTAGAACAAAAAGAAGCAAACTCACCTAAGAGAACTAGACGGCAGGAAATAATCAAACTGAGAGCTGAAATCAACAAAATAGAAACAAAGAAAACAATACAAAGAATCAATGAGACAAAGAGTTGGTTCTTTGAGAAAATTAACAAAATAGACAAACCTTTATCCAAACTAACCAAAAGGCAGTGAGAGAATATCCAAATTAACAAAATCAGAAATGAAAAGGGGGACATAACAACAGACATGGAGGAAATGCAGAGGATCATCAGGTCATATTTTGAAAACCAGTGCTCCACAAAATTGGAAAACTTAAAGGAAATGGACAACTTTCTGGATAAATATCACTTACCAAAATTAAATCAAGACCAGATAAGCAAATTAAACAGGCCTATAACTGCTAAAGAAATAGAAACAGTCATCAAAAGTCTCCCAACCAAAAAG